>OMKZ01003148.1:9631-21855 GCA_900302535.1 Neoniphon sammara | reverse complement strand
AATGTTGCTGAGCCATGTAAGTGACATGTAACATACAGTATGATGATATGTTAATTAGACTGAACATACCAGAACTCTTTCTGTAGGAACATATAGTTTCCAGTGGTGGCGACAAAACCTTTAGGGAATCTCTATATATGGCTCTTCTCTCTGTCTCACTTTTTGTTATTGCCAAAGAAGGAATGACGTGTTCTACAAAACTTGCTCTGGAAAGTATAAAAGTACATTCCACACTGTTCCACTGATTAAATGATTACCGCCTCCAGTCTCCATAACCTGTTCTTCAGGGGTGACTAAAAGGCTGAGGTTACTGAGATATTGTCACAGAAAATTCTGTGGTATGAAAGCCAGGGACATTCATTGTTCTTAAACTGATAAGCCAATTCTGACAAGCAAGCCAGATTAAACTTGCCTTCAGTGTTGATAGTCTGTATGTCTCACACATACATGCACATGCTCTGATATTATAAAAGGTAGCAGAAAATAAGCTAATGCATTTGTGCATCTTTCCTGTATGTACTTTGTGTTGCATCAGTTAGCTGTCATTCACATTTTTTGGTTTTGTGGTATGCGGAATGGCAAAGATGCAGATCAGGAAGAATCTGAGGGTTGATTATGTGACTAAACATGTTTGGTTACGCACACTTGATCCATCCTGCATGAAAACAAATGAAAAACAATGAGGAAATAGGTTTGCCTACATGTCACAAGATTCACTCTGAATGCTTGGTAATGTTAGGGTTTGTTCATCACCACATTATCTGGTGTAAATAATAAGACAAATATTTAGAAATACGTTGCATATTCAGTAAGACCTGCATTTAATTCAGTAGGGATAACAGTTCAAAATAAGTAGAAGCAAAATAAATATAAAACAAGTTAGAGAGAGAAAAGTTTATGGGGCCAAAAAAATATGCTACTATAAGGACACAGTATGAAAGTTGACGTCAGTAATTTTTTTCATAACCGTTGGATTATTACAGCCTTGACAGTAATTTCATCAAATCAGTCCCCAGAGCTGTGAATGTGGCTGCTAAGTTACTTCCATAGCTTGTCCTAGCTGTTGTGGCCCTTCATTGTTCATCAATATGATCACACCTTCACAAAAAAGAGAGAAAAAGGCATCAGGGAAGATAGAAAAGAATTCACCTGTCAGGCTGACATGGAGAAGGCCGTAGGTTGATTCAGTAACAAAAGTGTTTCATAAGACCATTTCTATTGCCTGATGATCAAGTTTCAAAATATGCCTATAGGAAGCGAACACCCAACACTGACATTCTACAATGGTTGAACTGGAATAGGTGGAAGAGCAAGTTTGTCTTAGTTCCCAGCGGAGTCCCCTGGGATCATATTTCACTGTTTCACCCCTGTGCCACTACTACACAAAATTACAGCAAAATTATAAGATTAAAGGCTCATATGACATTTAAAAGGTAATTTTTTTGATTGAACAATAGCAAAATAAAAACAATATAAAGAGTTATATAGTTACACAGCTACTCAACATGAAATGTGAAGCACTAAGTGTCCCTTTGTGCTTTGTTGCCTGTCCCCCTTTGTTGTGGACACTTTATCTGTATTTTAATTAGCCAACCAAAGTTTTGTAGGTACACCATGTCCAGCAGGCCTCTGCATCTCTGAAGAAGTCAGTGCTGTGAGCTCAGCTACAACCAAAATCTCCATTCCTCTGCATGTAGGTCAAAGAGACTATTGTGCAGAATCACAGCCAACAGAATGCTAGTGTACAAATAAAAAGACAGTCAAGTTTTCAAATGTCAGGAAAGTATTTTCTACAGATTCACAATGTATTATGTTTAATTATATATCGTAACATCCTACTGAAACTAATGGCCGAAGCCCTCAAAGCGGAGTCTGTTTTGTCTTTAAATGAATAACACTCAGCAGTTCCCACAGGTTAAACCCCCAATCCAGTGCCTGTTACTTCAAATGTATTAGAGTTAGTATATCCTATGGTGGCAAGTACAAGACCCACAGCGAACAACATATTTCACCCTCCTGGAGGCCACACTGTTGTACACACAGCACACAGAAACTCAAACAGAGCGAACAGACAGAGAGAAGAGCTGTGGAGAGAAGCTGTCAGACAAACAGAAAATCGTCACTGAGAGGAGCTTGAAGAGGGAGTCAGAGGAGAGCTGGAAGGATGTGTTAAGTAGCTGTGCAGAACGAACACATCCTTGAGGAGAAGCAGGAGGACAAAAGAGGGAACCTACCGGGTCATGCTTTGCCATCGGACTCAGGAGGACACAGAGAGGAGAGTGGAGGTGAGAACAGGTAGGAGGAGCTTTTCACATCCAGGCAATTGTTAGATCATGCTGACGCCACATTATATACCCCTCACTCTTCTCTTTCCTCTTGTCTCTTGTCCTCTCTGCGCTGTATTTTTCCCCTGACCCTCATCCAAGCCCTTACAGGTAGGCCTACCCACCTCCTCATTCCACACCCTCCTCTCTTAACGCCTCCTACCTCCAATCTCCATCATTCTCTCAATCTCTCATTCTTCTCTTCACAGAGACGGGCGTGTCCAATGCACTAGTTCTCCACCTGCCAGACCAGTTTGAGGGCAGCCAGGGATTTTTTTTTTCAAGATGGCCTTCCCTCTACAGAAAGTGACAGGGCCTTTTTCAAGAAAGTGAGGCCGAATGGTAACTCAATGTAATTCTATCTTAATTCAGCTCATTTGTGAAGTTGGTTCATTTAATGGTTCACTATGCACAATTGCCGAGGGTTGACTGAAGTGAGGACCCTTTAGACTCAACTGACAAACAGCATGCGTTTTGGTGGCTGAGTCTACTTGGGTCTCATCATTGGACCAGCTCACTGACAGAGTATATGTTTATTCCGTTTTTGTCAGATGAGTCTACAGGGTGCTCACTTCAACCCTTTTGCATAGCGCACCTTTAAAATTCTATTTGTCAAAAGTAATCAGTTACATTTGTAAGGTACATTGTAGCTAAAAGAGTTTCACTGGTCTATCATACACTACCACACACATGCTTATAAACAGTTCAATACACCAAAATAAAAGAAAAAAAAATCACCTCAGTTGTCACTGAAGTGTTTATCCGGTGGAGAACGACAGGCGGCTGTGTGTGTATATTACATTCTTGCAGACAGACAGCTGAATACACACAAACAGAGAGAGAGAGAGAGAGAGAGAGAGAGAGAGAGAGAGAGAGAACAGAGATCAACAAGGAAGGCATAACAATAAAGTAATGACAATGCTAATATTTAGTTCACTGAGTCAAAGAACATAAAAAAATATATTAAAAATATAGGTAAACAGGTAAAGTATGGGTAGATACATAAAGTGAGATAACAATACACTTGAATACACTCTGGTCTTCATGGGAAGATCTCAGTATGAATTTTTAACTGTTGTTGGTTCTCATCAAAGCAGATGTTTGGCAGAGTGAGCACAAACACTCAGCATCTGAACAGATGGTGAAGCACAATGTACTATCAGAGCTGTGAGACGCGGGTCTGAACTGAGGTCCTTTGATGCTCAAGGAGATATATTCAAACAACATTTGAAGCTGGGCTGGAATACAGAACGATTCATTTCTGAGAAGTGTAACATGATAAGCAAAAAATCAAATGATGTTTACTTTAAGCACCACTAGAGGGTGATACAGAGTGGCGTCTCTTCCTTCATGCCAAATATGCCTCTGGACACATGACTCCTGTGAAACTCCCCTCTCTGAGCCACAATAGACATCTTCTGCCTTATGTGGACTTTCTGGAGTCCAGACTTAGTAATGAATCATCCATTCCTCCGCAAGACAGAAACCAATAGTCCCATGAGCAACGTGGTCTACAGTATGACCTTCTCCTGTGGTTTAGTGTTTGTCTAACCAGGAACAAAAACTGCTACTGAGACATGAGGACTGACACTGTATTGGTCACCGAGACAGAAAAGAGGACGCAGTGGGGAAGCATTCTGGCAGGGCTAAGTGCTTTCTCAGAATTGAAAACATTGTTTATGCATTGAAAAGGAAAGAAGATATTCACTCGTGATCAATCCTTCTGTAAAAAAAAAATACATATTTTACTTTACTTCAAAGTTCGAGCAAGTAGCTTTCTTGTCCCATGTGACACTGCACATGATGTGGGGTTAACTGTGTTTATCAACTGTAAATGCAGCTTCAGCAGCCCAAATATAAATTTTAAGTTAGAGCGCAAACAGTGAGAAACTAGTCTGGGCTGGAGTAAGCAAATATCCAGTGGAAGGTGTGTAGGTGTTCAATTTGGAAACTGATCTAGGACATGAAAAACTATGAGTAAAGGCAAAATGCTCTGATGGAAAAGGGAAAAATTGAGTCAGTTGTTGCTAAACGATGGCTGGTTCAGGTGTAAACTGGTTCAGTTCCATGTAGGTGTATATACAATAAACCTGAGTTGCACAACAGTAAAGTTTGTTTACATTGTCAAAAGGCGAATTACTGCCCTCCAGTCTGTATAACTGAGGCTGGAATGTACCTGGGCTGATTTAATCCGATTGTTTGTTCATTGATACATCGTTCATCGTTTGTTTGTACTATAAATAAACGAATACTTGGAAATCTTCTCAGATAATGATTCATGACGATATGAAAATGGTATGAAAATGCAAAAGGAGATGAGGTATTAAGATTTGATGTACATCTCTGTAGTTTTTGCCTGAAACATAGACAAACAAGCCAGCCTCTTACAGATACAGATCACTTAACTGTTAACTTTATGAAAAGGTCATGACTATCTTATAACAGATCATCATATCACTTTAGTTAAAATGAGCTCATGAATTACTTAGAAGACATACTAATAAATTCCACAGCTTATAGTAGTATAGTACAGTGTTTATTTTATTGTATATAATTGTTTTCATCTTGTATTTATTGTACATTATGTTTGTTTTTATTGCCTGTTTTAATTATTTTTATTTTTTTAGGTCTATTAGCAGTTGTGCATTTGATGTCTCATAAATAAGGATCCAGTGGCAAATAAGTGACTCATTATGGCCTTCCAACCTGGCTGAACCAAATTCATAATACATTGTACCCTATTATGACATTTTCTGATGCAATTGTAATATGTGATGAGTTTTGTCTCATAGCCACCCACGCAAGTAAAGCGTTAAACATTCGTCATGTTTGCATTACAAAGTATTGCAAAATGAACAAACACACTCAAATCACAGTAAAGACAGGGCAGATACTTAATAATATACCATCTATCATCCTCCCAGCCATCTCTGCTGCTGCTCTTTGCGAAAACCATCTGCAGCACAGGCAAAAGTGATGCCATTTTTTATAGACATAGACGGCAAAGACAGATACAAGTTGAACAGGTGTGAGAATCAATAGGAAATGGGGTCAAACCAAAGGCAAACGTTTTTTGTATGAGTGATTCTATATAGGTCTATCTGTTTCTCACTGGCTAGGGTGTATCATCGGAGAAAATGTTCTCTGAAAGTGAATGGGAAACCCCTAGGTCCTTCCCTTTTTGTCTCTCAGCCCTGTAGAGTAGCAACGTCCCACTTTGCTCTACGTCATGACTGCAAAACGTACGGAAAGGGGAAAAGAAAAAGGCAAAAGAGGAAGGAAAGTATCTGCTGAGAGAGGAGGCAGAAATGAAGCAGAGAGCAGCGTCGCTCATATAATGAGAGCAGGAAGTGTATCAGCTGAGAGGGAGGGGAGTTGGGCAAGAAGAGAGGAAGTGATTGGGGGAGAAATGTGTAAATAATGTAATAGGGGAAAACATGCTGCCTCTTCTCATTTCTTAAACACATGAACGGAGAGCACAGTACTGAGGAGTGAACATCAGCTTGCCTCTGCCAAAGCCTTCGCTGCAGACATACAAGGGAGATCTGTGGACTAATTTAATGCTCAGCAGTTTTTGTGGATGAAGGGAAGATGTTTCTTTTGTTCAATTTGCCCTGCCACCAAGATTGAAGGAGAGATAAATGAGGGACAACTTGAGTGTTATAACAGTAAAAGGGGCTACTGTGTGGTTTATGATGCTCTTCGGCTGAATGAGGACTTATCTCCAGATAACAGAAATGGATAGGAACCACAACACCCTGACTGCTGTCTTTGTGATTATCTATATAAGCTGTGTGTCAGGTAATGAACACATTTTTATCATATCTTTATATCTTTAGAGGTTTTTTTAGAGTTCCTACCATCCACCCATAGCCACAGTTTAGATTATCACTATCTCATTGATATTTCAGTTTAATTGTTACAGTATAATTTTCAGTATAACTGTTACTGTCAACTGCAATCAACAGTTATGCAGGGGTTATCTTTGTTTTATTTTATTTTGTATTCAAATAAGGAAAAGATATTCATCCACCATGGTAATACTGGATGTACAGAGTATTGTTGCTAATAGTGAATGCTCTTATCATAATGGAACTTTACGTAAAAATAGTTCTTATGAAAAATTCTGTGCCCTGCTGATGTAAAATGTTGACAGCTACTCTAATTTCCCAGCTTGATAACACTAAAACAAACACAGTAGGTGATTAAAATAAATAAACAAATAGATAAAAAATAAAAATTTCCCGGTTGTTCCATTCTGGTAAACCTCAGTGACTAGAGCGAAAACAGTTAAAACTCCGTTCCCTTTGGAAATCCCACCAAGTTTCACTCAAGAGCAATCTGTGTTTCCACATATGATTTACACGATCCCTGCCTTTGCCTTTTTCTCAACATGACTATTTCTCCTCCTGACCACATCCTCTGAAAAACGTGTTTGCAAAAAATGACATTTTTTCAGAATTCTTTTCATGTCTGTAACGTCACATTACAGTCGGAAATCAGTCGGAAAATTCAATGTTTTTGTGACAATGAGGTGGCGTGTTACCATAAATTCCCTTATTTTTCTTTGGTAGGACTGAACATCCCTCAGCCTGGCAACCTGGTGGTGAATATTTGGGATGGGGAGGTGATAGCAGTTTGGGACCCTCCTACAGATGCCCCGCTTAAGTCTCACTACAATGTACAAATGCAAAAGTACGTTTCACTTCACAGTCCTAACAACTCTCATTAATAATGCTCTTTAGACTCTGTTGGAATTACAGTGTCCTGTTTATCTCTAAGCTTATTCTTTCCCTTCAATCTGTTTAAGTGTGTTTCCAAATTTCCCATGCTATTTCTGTCCACTGATGCAAATGATTGACTAAGAGTAATTGACTGTTAATAATTTGCAAACATCTGCTTTGCAATCTTGTTTTTCTTAATAAAACAAGTGACAAAACATGCCAGTGGGATGAGATAATCCCACTTGTTTCCGATGCTAAGCAGCTTGTTTCTAGAATTTTCTTGAATCAAGTGTCATTTTTTTGACACTAGTGGGCTGATCTGCATTATTCTGGTTTGTTTCAACATATTTATACTTGTTCCCAGAAAAAAAAAATCCTGAGACAAGTGAAACTGCACTGGAAACAAGTGGGATTGCCTCACTGCACTGGCAGATTTTTTTCACCTAAGAAAAATAAGATTTTAAGACTGAATATGAGACTTGATGACTTGTTGAGATGAGTGGACATGATTGCTCTTTTGAGTGGGTCATCAGTATGTTTTCTATCATCAGGTATGGGTCTAGGCCTGGCTGGGTCAAGGTGGCCCACTGCACAAGGATCAGTGTGACCTTCTGTGACCTCAGCAACTTAATCCCTGACTACAGCGCTGCCTACATGATTAGAGTTCAGCTGGTCTCAGGAGAAGACGTGTCAGAGTGGAAAAGCACTAAGAGGGTTTACCCAAATAAGAGTAAGCATATTTGTCATGCAATCAATTGAGCATCATTAAAATACTTCCTCTCAGCTAGTTAATTGACAGCTCAGCTGTCAACACAATGAAGGCAGTAAAGCATGTTCTTTTCTGTATCCTGTCAAGCTTTTGCAACAAGATGAATGGATTGTGCCATCCTTTGAAGAGCATGAAATATGGTTGCATCATGTACACACAAATAGGGTAATAGTACTCTTACATCTTCTCATTCTCTCCTTTGTTTCTTTAGGTGAATTGCGGCCTCCTTCCTTCAATCTGTTGGCTACATCCAGCACTCTGACAGTGAAAATTCACAAAAAGCCCATATATAGGAAGATCTTTCCATATGGGATGACCTACACCATCTATCTGGAGGACAGAGGGCAGGACAATAAGGTGGGCATCAGAATTAGGCTTAAATTCTGATAAAAGTTCCCATAGCTGGAGCAGTTTTATTTCAACATTTTGTTCAACTGTGTTCTGAAGCTGATTTCTTAATATTTTACCATTTATCCCAATCAGTATTTTAAAAGCAACATGTGAGACAGTGTGTAGAAACTTTATGTTGTGGCTTATAATGTTCAATGTATAGACTACAATGCTGTATTGATTTTTGCCCTGCAGACTACAACAGCATACCTGAAGGATGAAGTGAGGGAAAATGAGGGGACAGTGACATTTGCTTCCCTCCAGTGGGGGAGAGAGTACTGCGTCAGCCTCAGGGTAGAAAGCAACGGAGCTCCCTCCACCAGCGATGTATCCCCTCAAAATTGTCTTTTCCTACCTGAGCAAGGTAAGAGCAGTTATTATTGAAAGTGAGATCAATCAAATGGTCACATGTTGAAATCTAGCACTTTGGGGAAAGCCTTCCCTTATATGGTGATATAACTGGCACCTTATAAACTAATCCCTGGTTTTTGTTCCCTTCAGAGTGGTACATAATTTCTGTGTCATCCCTGTCAACCCTGGGTGTGATGGCCATCATTGCTGTGATGCTCGGCATCCTCTTGTGTTACCTGACGCGCCCAGGAAAAGTACCTGAAGCATTGGTAAGTACATATGAAACGTAGGAATTGGGGAACAGACAGTTATGAAACATTGGACTGTCCAGTGTGGGAAAATAGGAACCAATTTACAAAGGGAGACACAGTATCATTTTCGGCCTCAGTTCTCATTTCATAATTCACGTGAGGAACACAAAGGGGGATGCAAATATCCTATGCTCATTACATATTTTTGATATCCTTACAAACATGTTTTCTGTGTAAGTTCCTGTTCTAGAAAAAAAAAAGAATAATCATAAGCCCTCTCTCTTTTATCCTCTCACCCCAGAAATCCCCCAAAAGTGTCTGGCTCCCGCTCACTGTTGGAGAAGGCCCTATGGAAGTGGTCACAGACAAAGGGTGGTTCCTGATGAGACCAGAAGTGAAAAACTGCGTCACCAACGAGCAAGTGACATCCCAAACTATGGTGACAGAGGAGGAGCAGCAGGAGGACAGGAGGACAAGCATGGACAGTGGAGTGAGCGAAGTGTCAGACTCTGCCACCAAAAGCAGAGAAAGTGCTCAAATGATGCAAGAGGACAGCGGCTGTGGAAGCCTGGGAGGATCGGAGAGCTCCACCGGCTGCAGCAGTAGAGAGCACCTCCTGCTGGAGGGGAGGACTAACAGCACCCCAGCTAGGAAGAGGGAGGATAGCGGAGTGGAGCTGGGCTGCCAGCTAGACTGTTCCATGATCCTGGATGGACAAGACAGCGAGCCGGCCTCTGGGGATAATTATCGCAGCCAGAGTCCCTCAGCTGTGCAGATCCATGTTTGCGATGGTGAGGAGATGTTTAAACACATACTTAGAGATACAGACTCGGACTCAGCGTTGGCTGATGTGGTCACAGGTTACAGGGCTGGGCATCAGTCATGTATCTGCTCAGGAGCAGGTCAGTGTGCTTGGTGCCATCGAACAGAACATTATGGAAATGAACAGATCACACAGTACAGAGCTACGTGCGTGGAAAATGGACTGCTGAGCAGCAAAAAACATTTTGTGGACACTTGCGAAGTAGAAATTCCGTTTTCAAATTACAGTAGAAAAACACACATTCAGCTGGACACTGTCGTCAGGATGGATGACTCAGAGACATTATCTAGCCTGCCTTTTATACAGCTAGGAGAAGCTTTCCCTTTGCTAACAGCTCTTTCATCACTGCCCTTAGTGGAGGAAGGAGAGAACTTTGGTACAAACAATATGTCCCTCTCTCTGTGTGATGTAGAATTGAAAGCTGACTGATATGTGCACTTTTAATGCACATTAATGCTTACTGTGCTGTGGAATGTAGGAAGAACATTAATACTGACATCCTATTATAAAATATCTGACTGTTTTATTCAAGAGTACAATCCCTTTGCTATATCACACACACACACACACACACACACACACACACACACACACATACACGCACAGCTCAAGACTGAGTAATTTTTGAAAAAGCTGTGGAATTTAACTCTTTCTGAAGACAAAAAAAAAAGAAAACAAAAACCAGAATAGGTATGTCTGTTTTGTATAACAGGCTGTTATTTAATCATAGGAAGGAAACTGAGGTTTAAGAGTTCTGATAAACAGCACACAGCTGCTGGCTGCTAACTGTTATAGACAAAGGCGGCACAGCGAAAGTCCCAATTCTGCCCTGATGCATTGTGGTATATTTACAACTGACTAAAATACATCATGCCGGAAGTGAAACTAGTGTGGGGGAAAATGCAGAGAAACGGTTTGAGATTAATGAATATCTTGTGATGATCTTCCCTTTGCCATTATAAGAGATTAAATGCTGTATATTCATATAACAAATCATAAATATTTGTCAGACTCATAGGTCATCATTCCACAAACTTGCACCACATCAGATGGTATCAAAGGCCCAAGGAAGCAACATTTTTGCCTTTTCTCTGCTCAAGTATGTGACATTTTGTCATGTGTTGTAAGTTGGCAGTGTGCAGGAGCCTGCACACCTGTCCCTTTGTTGGTGTGCATACGTCTTTTTTTTTCAGTTTTGTCATTTGTTCCCATTACTCTGTTGACTTAATAAGTGACGTTTCTCGGTGTGAAAGCCTGACCTGTAGGCTTATCTCTGCTTCCTACTTCCCCAAAATGACACATTTTTAGTAGATGCTATCAGCAGAAAAGAAGGTATTGATTTATTAAAGCTGAAATCTGAGATTTTCCCACTTTGTCTTCCCCTCATGGTGATGAAATATTTGAAATTATGTTTGAACTACAGCAAAGAAGATGTAGCAGACGTGTTGCGCACTGTGTTGTACACCAGAGATCTCCAGTAAACCGCTCTCACTCTAGTAAAAATGTCATCCTCACACCAGGCAATTTGAATTATAGCGACTGCAACTTTTGTAATGAAATTTGGCAATAATTTTGTGTGTGCTGCTAGTATACCAGTCAGGTTGGCCAACAGTTATTTTCCCTCCAAGCACTGTCAGTAGGCTAGTATCAAAAATTGGAATGGTAGTCAATGGAGAGCATCTCTAACCATGATAATACTGCAAAATGGTCTTGTGTAATCTGACTCCATGGTTCAGATTAAAAAACAGCTATTTATTACTGGAAAAAGGCTCAGTTTCCAGCTTTAAGTGTTACCGTACAACTGTTATTCCCCTCTTCTGTCTCAATGATGAACAATTTTTCTGCCTACAACAGCCAGTAGTTTTTGCCTGTTCATCAAACAGCAAAAACAGAAAACAAAAGATGAATTTCTGTTTCACGTGGGTTTGATACAAAGAAAAACCATGACTCAAAGAAATGCAAAAAAAAAAAAAAAGAAAAACAAGGAATACCCCGACACAATGAAGTGACACCTACAGAGAAACAAATATTCCATTTTACTTAACTTACAGGGAAACCCATATGCAAATTTTCAGCACACAAACATCTCAACCAGGCCAGTGGTTTTGAGGCACCTAAATTAAGACACAGACACTTCCTCTTTCAGACTCCCCGTTGGCTTTTCAATGTCAAAAAACTCACATGAGGAAGTCCCACACCAGAGAGGTAGCAAAGAAACCAAATATTAAAATTATTGCGGAATTTTCGGAGATGAGCATCATTTATCCCATTAAAATGAAATCCAGTGTTCTGCATCAGAGGATCATCTGCTATCTGGACTTGTGTGCAGTGAAATGTCAACTCACAAAGAAGGGAACCTGAGTGGTTTTAGCAAAAGTCTAAATTCAAATACGATCAAAAAATACTCTATAAATGTATTTATTTGCTCACTGCTCCTGCAATCTGTTGTGCAATGAATTGTCCCAAGTGCTGTGAACGTTAGGCTCATGTAGTGTAGGGTAGTCATGTAGTACTTTCATAATGTTTTTGGCCGAAGAGAAAAGCTAATCTTGTTAGCAGTCCTCAAATAAAAAAAAAAAATAAACACAGATG
>OMKZ01003137.1:35191-47694 GCA_900302535.1 Neoniphon sammara | reverse complement strand
ACTGATATGTAACATTCTAACTAAATAATTAATTTAATTAATAAATTCATTAAATTATTGAGTGAACAACAAGTGTGTTCAAAATGTCATCTCTCAGTTCCCTCTCTGTAGTTATACATAGAGTTTTTATTCAAAACTCATCAAAACTTATCAAAACTTAAAAGTTATAGTGAGAAACATGATGTTGGCAAAATTCTCTGACATTGCATCTTAAAACCCAAATTAACCATTAAAGGCTGGCAAAAGCTGGTACAGAACACAATCACAACAGTATCCAGTATCGTCAATTGTTGAATTAAGGCCTTTTAGCTCAGTAGCTTTCATGTTGGCTGTTAGTCGTGGTGGTGTATAGTAGGGGTGTGTGTGTGTACACACAGAAACAGTAGGGGACCACAGCACTCTACGCAGGGGCCACTGTGCTTCCCTCCATTCACAAATCAATGTTTAACCCGCTGGCTAAAAGGCCTGGCAGGGGAGAGGGGGGCCCAGTCGGCGGGGTGGGCTATGAAACCGTCCCGTCGAGAGATGGAGAGGAGAGAGCGGACAAAGGGAACAGGGGAATCCTTTAAATAAACCTCCTCTGGTGAAGGCATCTCTTCCCTGCTGCTAGGGCACGGCTATAGAGGATGGAGAGCAGAGCACAGGGGTTAGAGAGGGAGAGAGAGAGGCAGGGAACGCTGTGGCAGGGAATGTCATTGAAATTTATAGAGGGAAGCATGGTTAGGCAATGTATAGAGGAAAAGACTGAGCACAGAGTAAGACGGACAAAGAGAGAGGTAAATGGAGGGGCAGAGTGTAGGACAGAGGGAGAGGAAAGAGTCCAGTGCTGCATCTGTCCTGCAGCAGTACTGGTGGATTTTCTAAAGAGTTCCTCGTGAAGGGGCAATAGTGCACTAGGAGTGCAGCAAGCATGCAAAAAGTGGGAATTCATCTGTACAGACAGTGTGGAAGGGTGAGAGATTTAGTAAAGTAATATTAGTGATAGGCAGGGAAATTGATGCAAAACCATGTGTATAGTAAGAGAGAGGTAGTGAATGTAGGAAAGCAGTAACAGAAAGGCTTATGCGATGTTGTACAAATCTTAAGGCCACGACACACAAGGAAAACAGTTTAAGCTTTCATTATAAATTCATCCTTTATCCCCCAGCCTAAAAAAATCCTTTTTTGCAAATCCATTTTCTTCCTGCAGGTAGTGTTGCCAAGCTCAAGTGTTGCTTGCAGATGCTTAAAAGAGGTGGACATGGTTTTGGGGCAGAGGATGAGAATGCACATGAAAAGACAAAATAATCCTGCCAAAATCTCATTTTTCCAGTTCTTCTATTTTCCATTGGCACTGAGAGTCGCTCATCACATGTTAGGCAAATGACCTCAAGGCCAGATCAAAACAGTGCACTGTAAAATAAAAAATACATGAGTGTCAGTGATAAGAACAACCAGTTTCCCTTCTGAAAAGTTGAGCTTTGAAAAGGTGAGAGGTTTCCTCTGGATGCTGATGAAATGTTGGAGTGTAAGATAGTTTTAACACTGTGCTGAAGATCTGTAGCAATGCAAGTAGAGACATTTAGCTAAAGAGAGGGAGCTGGAGAATCTCTCCTCTCCTCTCAGCTCAATACACACTCCTACCCCTCCACCCTCCCACCACACACACACACACACACACACACACACACACATACACTCCTTCCCCCTCCAAGCATGCTGCTGCCTAAATATCCCCCAGAATTCTTTGACAGTGGCTGCGCTGTTGCTTGGCAACGAGGCGACGGACAGCGTCATCCAGGGAGTAACAGAGAAGATGAGAGGCAGAGAGAAAGTCTGCACTAATCTCACCATTACTTTGTACTTATGGGGTACAAGGGTGTTCACAAACGTCTTGTGGAATTATATATCAGCATCTGCAAAATGTGGAAAATAAATATGCACAAGCAAATGAACACTTGTGAGGGTGTAAAACAACACAGTTCTTAATGTGGTAAGATTTACAAGATTTGCATTTGCGCATGAACATTTTTGAAAAGTTTTACAAAGGTAAATACAAATGTGTTAGTGTATAAAAAAATCTTTGATCAAATAGATCCACATTTGTGAAGACATGAAAGATTTGTAATTGCATATCTTTCTGCCTCTGTGAATGTGGGGAAAAAGTACACACACAACTCAGTCTTAATGATACACACTTTAAAAAGTACACATTTTGACAAAGATGTTACACAGCCATCTCATTAGACATTGTTAGTACTAGATTTGGCCTAGTTTTTAACTATCCAGTTGGGGAGTGAAGTGCTCGAGCGTTGTGTGTGGCCATTTTCATTAGCTTCATTTTAATTTACCAGAGTTTACCTTACTCTGTCAGAACTGACAGCAGAAAACTGAGAAATAAAAAGCATAAACTCATGGAAAACCTGTGGAACCGCCATATTACCATCTGTCCAATAATATGTCCGTGCGTTCTTGTCAACACTGAAAGGAAAACCAGGTAATTTAAACAAAAAATTAAAACAAATCAAATATGAATTATCTAGTGAAAGCCCCCTTCACTGAAAACCCCGCTATCACCATTAAAATACACTGGGATTGAATGGTTGACTGCTAAAAGAGGAAGGGGGGATCTTGGTGAGTTCCTACTAAAACACTGGCATCTCTCTGACTCCTGTTTACCTGAATGTAAAATTCACCTGCTGAGTTCTTACAGATTTGTGAAATCCTTGCACAGATATCAGTATCTGTTTCGAATGCCAAAAATGTGATTTAATATATCGAATGCATAGTTCCTATATGTTGGCCTCTTTTGAATCTAAGCTGTGGTGTAGAAAGTGTTGTTGTTATCAGCAAATAAACAAGACAGGCAGTTGTAGTTGACTGAATCAAGACCACAGGCAGGTGAGATCAAATCTGAGATCAAGACCAAACAAATCTAAACCTTTACTGAAACCAATTATTACTATGAGCATCAAACTACTTTCAAAAATCCTTTATTATATATATTGTACAATGGCATATTATCATATAATCATAATACTATCACATTATATTCCGTTCAGAGGATAAAGGGTGGTGCAGCTCACATATTCAAAACAGCACAGACCAATTCGGTCTCAGAGGAATACTAAAGTTTAACTTCGCCATCATCATAAATACTTAGCTGATCATTCCTGACTTGTTATTGATGGAATATTAATTTAATGTAAAAATAATTCATTTGTTCAACCACATAATTAAAAAAAAAAAACCCAAAAAAAACAAATAACAGAAAAATCTTGGACTAACTCTTGTCAACTCCTGCTTCCATCTTTTAAATATAAATATGCATCAAATCACTGCTGGCAGAGGAATAACAAACAAAGTGAAAAAAGTGGCCTCGGGTTTTTCAAGAAAGATGGTTTGAAGAACAACACTGTGATAAATAAAAGCCATCTCAAGAGCTACAAGAGATACATTTTGAAACGAAATTTCAAATTCGGTATGCATGCATTGCCAAAGGTATGCTAGAGGTTACCCATGGTGCAATGCTGCTTTACACACCAAACTGATTTGGCTTCCCGTGTTGAGAAGCAGGATCAAGCTGCCTGTCTCTGACCAAATTGAAAATATCAACAGAGAAAATGTCACTACAGAAAAAGCTAAATAATTCAACATGGAGCCTTGCTATAACTGCAATGAAATGAAAATCACTCTAACTGGTAACTATCACAAAAATAAGACTTTTTGAGTGCATAAAAGTGTAATAACATGAGTTACAATATGTAACTGTCCCTTTGTATTTATTTTTAGTAATAGGTATGGAAAATAAAACATTTATAGCCCATTTTATTCATTAAAGAGCACCTGAATTCCATTTTATTAATTTCTGTCCAAGAGCATCAGAGAAGATTGAGATTAAGATTATATTGAATCACAAAGTCATTATAGTTATGTAGTTAACTAATTATTGCTTATACTCCCCTCCCCCTCTCTCTGTGGCCCCAGGAGCATTCAGTGTTCAGTGGAGAGATAGGAGTGAGTCATGGCAACAGAAAAAGATATGAGCTCATACACATGCATCATACCAAAATAAGATGGCACAGCACTCCAAAGTTTTAAGGGTTAGAAGTGATAAGCATTTAGTTTTGGTGCTAGTTAGCCCTAACTACATTCCTGATGCAACGATACAGATGCACTTTTCATGATCCTGGCCAAAATTCCATGGTCACCACTGCTGCTACATGTCTGAACCCCACAAATATCACCTCTTGACGTCTTGTTTTCAGCGCTCTTTCCATCCATTTTTATTTTGACTTCGAAATTACTTCAAATTACCACTTTGCTCCAAATTACTCCGTGGCAGCATGTAGTGCATGGTTGTACCAAATTCACAATTCTAAAACTATAGCAGGACCACAACGATTCAAACTTTACTGATAAGTTTTTCTCATCTATCTATCTATCTATCTATCACACTTATTGTACCTCTACTACCCTTTCTTCCTCAAATTAGAGAGCAGTAGATAGAGTGCCAATAGAGTGCCAAACTGCTATCCTCCTATCACTATGGTGAGAGTGAATGCTTTTCAGTTTCTCTTTCAAGCATTTTGCAGCATCATTGCAGTAAATCAGCTTTAATGACCACCTGGCTCCAAATGACTCCGAGGCAGCTTGCAGTACTGGGGTAATTGACCACAAGCAAACAAGGGTCCCACCAGATTTAAAGATTGTTATTACCGTTTTATTGAAAAATCGTAGAGGGAAAAAGGAAACTACCATAGCTCTATATCCCTATTTTGAAAACTTGGCAGGAGCATGGTGATTCTGAACTGGCTGATAAATCTGACCCTTGTTTACCTGTCGTTCTTTGAAAATGTGCCATCTCGGAGTAATTTACAGGCAAGTTATAATTTAGAGTCATTTAGAGCCTGAAATCAAAACGGGTGGTATGAAGACCAGAAAATAAGACATCATGGGTCTGGTTGTTTTGGGGTTTCAGACAAATTGAGGTCATACTGAAACACAGCAAAACAGATAAAACCGCATGTGGCCAAAACACAATTATCCAAGTGAAACATCGACTTGTTGCATAACGCAGATCACAGAAACAGCTGTTTCGTTTTTCTTCTAAAATCCAAAATACTGCTGACTGCAAAGACTGATTTTGCTTTCTGATCTATACTGTATAGGATTGTTAATTTCCAGGGAAAGGCAAATAATTGTGCGTTATGTGCAAACCACTGCATAATCTTTTCATTTGACTGATACTTGCAATTAATTACACCGCTGTGGTTGGGATTAGTTTCAACAGCTGTGGCAAGGCAATACCATCCATCTCTTCCTCTTGAATCATTCACAAACAAGAAGAGGTGAGCGGTTTGAGTCTAGTGCCTGTTTCACAGAAAGCAACAACATGAAACTTGAACATTACAAACAGCATATTTGTTCTTGATTGCTTTAACGATACCCTTTAACACCATCTGTCTCTGCATTTCTGACTGTAAACAATAGTCACTAATGCTTTCCCACTGAACAACTTCATTTTTTGCAGTTCTTTTTGGTTATTATGGGGACTCTGCCGGTCACAGCCAATCTCATTTGAAACTACTGAAATTCCCAAAACATTTCACTGCATCCAAGATCACTAAATTGACTTCAAACTCCAGCCGCAGAAAAGTAGATGATAAGCAAAGGAGAAACTGTAAACATCTCATTATCCTGAGTTTTTTTTTCCCTGTTTACAACCTTCCACAGCTAATAGGCCTTCAGCTTCACTCTCCCTTTCCACATTAGACTGTAATGCTGATTTAGACAAATTATCGTCTTCAAAATGAGCATCCTCCTCCTCCTCCTCCTCCACCCCCACATTAGCATCAACATCATTATGTAAATATTGAAATATCAGTTCATGTTATTATTAAAATTAATTAAGCTGTAAATTTTGGTTTTTGATGGACACAACTTTGCCTGAACTGATTAATGAAAAAAATAAGTGCTTTAATAATGATCTCTTTCATATTTGTGAAAACATATAATTTCAGTAAACTAATATGTGTATCATCGATCTCATAACTACTTACTTTATTACTTCACACGATAATGCTAAAGTATTTAGTGTGAGCATTAGCCGCTTTGTGCTGACCAAGTGGTGTGGCTTACAGACTGGACTTGATGCACACAGGTCATTTTTTTCTTTTTTTACTGAAGCAATTCTGTTTAAGTGCTTGAGTCAAACGGCGGTATTGGCCACCTGGGGTAAAAAAACGCCAAGCCCACTGGCCTGGTAGTCAATTTATCTATACTGCTGCTGGCTCCAAAACATCCCTCCTTCATGCTGTCCACTGTGTCCTGGAATGGGAGGTCTGTGAGGTTAAACAGTGATGGTTTAAACATAATAGGATTACAGGTAATTACAATATATATATAAAAAAATAGACGGAAAACAGAAACAAACACTTGTCGGCTTGTTCAGACATATTAAACATTTCTGATTTAAAAAATCATAGATAAATATAATTTTAGCAAAATCCTAGATTTTTATAATTAATTTAAAAGTAACTGAAAGTAATTTTATTAACTAAATGCTTTGCAATAACTCAGTGGAATGTGTCACTGAACAGCAATTTTAAGCAATTTTTAAGACATTTTTACAAGTTGCCATACCAACTCTGCATGTGGAGACTCTGCTTGGTGTAAAAAAATAAAAAAAAATTCCGCTCAAACCTCTCAGCAACTACATATCATCGCTGTCAAGTGAAAACCTTGCATCTCTCAAACATCAGGATTTACGCGCACACAGCCTCGTTTTCAGATTGACCACCTTCTCATTCAGCAGGTTCAGAAACGGGTTCATAAGAGTTTTCTCAGCCTAGAAGATCACCAGTGTGAGTTAAAACGTGAAAGCCAACAAAACTGGAGATAAAGAGCAGCGTACTACTGGTGCAAATAACAGATCAGATGGTAATGGCAGTCATAGAGTTGACAGTATTTCTTACACTACGGGATTCTGGGTGAGAACTGACGTACAACTACTTGTCTGGATGTAAGAGTTCACAAACACACTGTGGGACTCCTTAAACTGTGGAAACGTTCCCTTCTTGAGCTGGGAGGAAGGCGCAGATGAGAGAGAGAGAGTGCGTTTGCTCTTGCTGCTGAGTAAGAGGGTAGATGCCATGGCTCAGACCCTGAGTGACAGGTATTGACCCGCCCAGCCAAAAGACGTCTCTGTGGGAACACTATTGATTATCGCCACAGCAATAAAGGTCCCGGAAGCTTCTGAGAATGTCACGACTCTATGCTGCCTAGTAGCCCTGGCCCCAACACAAACACACTCTCTCCCTCTCTCTCTCTCTCTCTCTCTCTCTCTCTCTCTCTCACACACACACACACACATCTTAACCTACATCCATTCCCTCGCACTAACCCTGAAAGCGTTTTGATTTGGTGAATAAAAGCTGAGTGAGAGAGATTTGTGGCATAGTAACAGTTGAGTGGGTCGGGACGTGCATTTTTGGGTGTATTGTGTGTGTGTGTGTGTGTGTGTGTGTGTGTGTGTTTGTGTTGGTGGGCCCCTGATAGACCCCCCACAATGTTTTCAGACTAGGGTAATCAAGTCAATCAAGTAAAGCCACCTCACCCACACCCACACACACACACACACACACCGCTCTCGAGCAACTTTGCGTGCCGTTTCCATTTACCCATAATCCCCATTTTTGCTTTCCTCCTTTTCTCTTTTTCACTCTCACTCCTACTGTCTCCAACATAAATAAACAAACTTCTCCCTCTCTCTCTCTTCTGCTCTCTGTTCTACGTGCTAAAAGATTTCTCTCCTCTCTCGCACGCTGCTCTCTTTCACACACACATACATACACACACACACACACAAATGCACACATTCACACACCCACACACACCATCGCCACCCTTGACCTAGCTGTGAAAAGTTAGTGCACCCGAGGTTGAACTCTCCCAGAGCCGATCCCGCCACAGACGCTGGGAAAGTGCCACGGAGATGTGTGTGTACGCGCATGAGTGTGTGTGTGTATGCGTGCCATGAATGGGAGAGATTTGACCCTCAACCCCTGACCTGTCCAGAATGCTAACACACACACACACACACACACACACACACACACACACACACACCCCTCCTTAACCCAGCTTCACTATTGTCAGCCAAGATTGCCATCATCCATTCACCAAACACTCCAAAAGAGTCAAGGATCCCAAATTCGTTTTAGATCACTTTCCTTTATTGTTACCCGCCCTCATCTATACTCATTTCTCCCGTCTCCTCTCTCCCTTCCTCTCCTCGCTCTCTGTCTCTCGCTCCATTCATGCCCTTCTCCTTATTTTGCCTTTTCACAGCTCTGTCCTCTCCGCTTCAACTCCTGATCTTGAATTTTCCCTTGCATATTGTATAAATGAGGACTTCTCACAGGCAATAATGACTATACTCTGTTTACAGCATATTACAGCATATTATATTAAAATATATATAAGCAGCACCTCATTATTACTAAGTAGTTTTTTACATTTTTACTCTCACTTGTACTTGGGTGAGTTTTATTTTTTGTCAGAAGAGTAGTGAGTATAAATATCAGTATGATTAGTATTGTTTAATTGATTTTATGTTAGAAATACATGTACAGCTGGACCCCACTGTCCACGCAGTGCATCCAATACAAACAATGTCTTATGAGGACAAAAACACTATAAACTCTTTTTCATGATGGTCCTCTACTGGTCAGCACGATGTGTGACAAGAGCAAGGTTGGTGCAGAACATCACAGACATGGACACCAAACACAGGGAGTTACAAAACAAACAGAATAAGTTATTATAATGAAACAGTCATTCTGGGCTTCCCAGCTCTGCTAATAGCAGGGAAAAATACCCAAACTTTGGGTCTTGAAACACCAAGTAACACACCAATGTTTAGAACATTCCTGAATTTTTAATGATTTCTTGCTGGAAAAAACAGTGTGTTTGAGTGTTTTTTTTTTTTGAGCAAGTTACTCTTCAAATTATTTTTACATCTTAGAAAAGCATCCTTCCCTTTACTTGAATAAGATTTACCTGTAGATTTATCTGCGTATGCATTTGCGCATGTGTGTGTTTACTGAACACCACATTTGATTTGAAGGTGTTTTATGATCTAGATTGTGGATGCAGAGTATCAGTTTTATTCTCAGTTACACTGACATAAAATAATGTTCAACAACACACTCAGCTGTTTGGAAAACACCACTAATAACTTGGTAGCCTGTTGATTAAAAATTTCTGGGAATACAATATATGCTACATTTGGGTTCCTGTGTTTCTTCTTAGACTTACTTCTGGTAGCAATCCTGACATGACTTTATAAGGTCG
Organism: Neoniphon sammara; assembly: GCA_900302535.1. Classification (NCBI taxonomy): domain Eukaryota; kingdom Metazoa; phylum Chordata; class Actinopteri; order Holocentriformes; family Holocentridae; genus Neoniphon; species Neoniphon sammara. The sequence goes on along the minus strand of OMKZ01003137.1, from coordinate 38,358 downwards.
GGGTTACCAAAGTGGGGTTCAGGGACCTTTGGAAGTCCAGGAGGAAGTTCCAGGACGTCCCCTATAAAATGAGTTTAATCTCACTATTATGTCATTCACTGGAGATTTGCTTTATAAGAGAATAGATAAGCCTGTCAAAACGCTCTGAATTGCATAACTGTCTACCTGTAGCAGGCAGTTATGCAGCTCAGTCAAAACTAACAACAAAAAAAGCTTTCAGACTGGATTCTTTTGGACAAATTCTTATCATATGGGTGTTCAAGGGTCTAATGAGTACCTATTTGGAGGTCCTTGACATTGAAAACTTAAGAAACCCTCAGTTTGAGGTCAAGGGCTCTCATCATTTAGCTTGTATTCTGGGTTTGCTCTTGGACCAAAGCCTCCCTCTGCTGGAGAGTCTTTGAAACTGCTGACAGCATATATACACCATGGATGTGATCTCAGACTATATAGTTTAACCCTATTTTGTCCATTATGAATACTGTTTTCAGAAAATGTCCCTAAATAATTCAGCAATTTTTTTAAACTTAGTCACCATGGATGTGTTTAAATGTACACACTGTGGGATAAATACCAAGTGGGTGAGTATAGTGTTGATGTTACAGGCAGATAAGTGCTAGCCTGTTAGAGGCAATTTGCTACAAAGTGACAATGTATTTATGAGCTAACATTGTTATCTTTTCATGTCGTTTTTCACATTTAGGGAAATGACAGCTGAAATGAGCCCTGCCAAAATGAGTTAAAATTCAGTCACTTAGGCCAAACAACTTACAAGAGTATGGCCTTTTGAGGAGAAAAGGCCTAAATTAACACTTTTCTGAGTAGAAAAACGCTTGATTTTGGTCGGTGTATTGCTGACTGGAGGCTACCACAACTGCTACATCAACTGCGTGAGATGAGCCTGCACGGATTTATGAAAGACTACAACTGAAGCCAAAATACGCCTTCAATCCCTGGATAACGTCGTGGTAGTTTTCTGGTGCGGCCGGCCTATCGCGGAAGTTGTAATTTAAGCCTCTCTGTGACTCGGCTTGGATTCAGGCTTGGAAAAAGCAAGCAATCTTGTAAAGGGCAATAAGAGGGGGGTGAAAAGTTGGGAAAGCCCTTTTTCTTGGAGTGCTGACGCGGACAGAGGCTACGTGCTGTGCAGAAAGCAGTGCCGTGGATTGGGAACGGCGTCCACCATGTTACTTTGGTTTCTAGTTTTAGGGGCCTGGTTTTGCCAGGTGGAGGGTTACTTTGCGGAGGAAAAGTACCCCGAAGAGTCGAAGATGCAGCCGCCTACTGTTGTTGTCGCGATTATAGCCAGAAACGCCGCTCACTCCCTGCCGTACTACCTCGGGGCTTTGGAGAGACTGGACTACCCCAAAGACCGCATCTCTGTGTGGTAGGGATGGACGCTCTCCGGATTGCATGCCAAGCTGTTTGCAGAAGTCCCTTTTTTATCTGACTAGCAGCCGTTCAAAAGGTCAATCGCATTTAAATTAGTTTCTGAATGCGGCGCTCTACCCCTCCCCATCTCCCAGCTCTCCCTCTGTCCCCCTTTCAGATCCCTGCGTCTGTCCCAGGCTGCCTTTTCACTCAGGACTGCGTTTTCCAAATGCATTTCCCATACCGGGGACTGCATCAAACGTAATGTTCTGTAAAGTTGGCTATTAACAAAGCGGGCTGTGCAGCCACTTTGGGCACAGGGGAGTCCCATTGAGTTGTCCGTGTACAGACTGTAATGATTAAAACTCACAATCTGGTGTGGGAGGAAATAGCGTAGATATTTCAGCGGATAGCATAAAGGCTACTTCCATGTCACTCAATGTGTCATGAACTAAACCTGAAGTCCCTCTGAATGTGCTCTGTACATAATGTTCACTTTATTTTGATGAGCCCGGATCCAGGAAGGGAGATCGATTTAATCAGATCGGGTGCTGGCCTGAAAAAGTAGCAAAACGCTATTAAAACCTATTAAGACCTATAATAAAAGCATGAGCTTGAAACTTAGCATGAAATAGCGATCCAGTAACATTAATAATGTAACAAAATAAGTATTACTAATTTTGCATGAAAGGGATGGTTGATTAAATGATTCTTCTGATGGGAGATTTCCCACTTGTCAAGAAAGTCCATGCGCGCTGAGACGCAGCTGGCTCAGTTTTTTCGGATGTGCACATCTGTTAAACTCTGCTCTCCCTGTGCTCCTTAGGGCAGCCACGGACCACAACTCAGATAACACCACAGCCATGCTGAAAGAGTGGCTCACTGTCATGCAGAGACATTACCATTATGTGGAGTGGAGACCCATGGACCAGCCCACGTAAGTTTAGCCGTTTATTTATGCGTTGATTCTTATTTACAGTGACGGTCTGGGGAAAAAACACAAAAACTGTTTAATTTAATGTAAATCTAAGATGATCTGACTCGGGATGCTTCAACAGGTGCCTTTACATGATAGAGAAGTCAAGAATGACTGCTGACTGACTGCTCCTGCTGTGGGTGATTTGTTTAAATTTGTCAAAGGGATGTGGACAAGTAAATCCCCCCCCTCAGCCCCACAAATGGCTACACACAGGGCAAAGATGCTCTGGGACAAGTGGATGAAAACGACACTTAGAGCACCACCTTGAAAGTCTGTAAACGTCTCATCTGAGCAGTAAAAGTCTGTAGCCTCTAACATGCTGTTATTCACCTCCAGGTCACGATGGAGTCACTGTAGTTTAGTTTAGTGTATAACCTAAAGACAACAGTCACTTTCACTCTCACTTCTTCTCTCTGTTAAAGGAATGACGCAGCACGTCTCCACTTGTCCATATCACTTACTCTGTGGTGTGTTGGGTGGTTCATGGTGGGAGCTATTCTGTGCGTGCATGCATGTGTATACGGTATATTGTAATGCAGTATATAGGTGTTATTCGGTGGTCATACATTAATGCAGAACAGTCATGCGACACCTGAGCACCAGCAGTCCAAGTCCCACCAACTAGACCTCCAAGCTCCCCACTCTGACCCTACACCCCCTAGCATGCCCTCACATGTACACACACACACACACACACACACACACACACTACCCTGGACTGGCTGGCTGTTGACCTGCACATGGTCATTGAACTTTTAAGGCTGTCATTGTAGTTGTATTTTCCACAAATGTCATTTAAGCATCTAAGGCTGCTGCA
>OMKZ01003137.1:7942-28959 GCA_900302535.1 Neoniphon sammara | reverse complement strand
TTTGCCTTTGTACACATGGGTAGCATCTCAGTATTGTTTGTGATTACGCTTGAATGTGTGTGTGTGTGTGTGTGTGTGTGTGTTGCAGTGCACTGAACAGCAGTGACATCAAGATCCTGGGCGTCGACCTGCTGCCGGGTTACTATGACCCGTTCTCTGGACGCACCCTGACCAAAGGAGAGGTGGGCTGCTTCCTCAGCCACTTCTACATCTGGAAGGAGGTGAAAAGTCACACACACATGCATGCACACACACACACACACTTACACATATGTACATGCACACCTCATTCATACTTATACATTAAGTGCTTTATTGACATGACTTCATTTTACCTTAGCGGTTTGCAGAAAGCTCGCCAATGCATGCAGTCAAGACAGCTGATCTTTGTAGCTCTGTTGGCTAAACTTTATACCATGTAGTCACGTCACATGTCATGCCTTCCTCTCTCGCTCTCTCCAATCTTTGCTCCTTTAAAGTACATGATGTTTTATCATTAATGTAATAATATGATATCCTATATCTGGTGGAGTATGGTAAAACTGTAAAATGGGCACATTTTATCCTCTCCATGACATACTCTGCTAATGAAAAATGTTGAAAGTATCAGTCGACTCCTGGGGGCGCACCTGTCCTGGCTGACAGTACCAATAAAGCGTATTCAAAACAGAGCCACTGCACTATAAGCCAGATTAATCAACTGTAGACAGTGGCAACCTCAGATACAGACAGATAAAGACAGATGAGCCACTGATTCATGGAAAATAATCTTTATGATATATTTACACCATGACATGCTATTTTACTTCCAAATTCGAACCCTTGAAGTTCAGTATATAATAAGATACACACTCTTATATACACTCTGTTTTTCACTCTTTCGCCTGCTTCGTCTGCGTCTCTGCGTCTCAGATGGTGGACATGCAGATGGACAAGGCCTTGATCTTTGAGGACGATGTTCGTTTCCAAGCAAATTTCAAACGACGAGTCCTCAGACTGATGGAGGAGGTGGAGCAGGTGGAGCTGGACTGGGACATAATGTAAGAGAGACAAGAAGTGGTGTGTGTGTGTGTGTCTGTTGGGAATGGGTTTACTGAAAAGAAAATGTTCACGTACTGTATTCTTACACTGTGATGTTCAGTGCCTTCCAGGAGTGGTTGCATCCACTTTCTATCAGCCTGCCTTGTCTACTCTACTGCAGTTTGTGGTTTCCCACATTTCCCAAAATGCATTTCAACAACCATCAGTGAACTCATCTGAGCTTGTTGGATTCAGCTGTGGATTTTGGCAAGAAATTGATTTCTCTGTTCCTTCTACAATGCATTTCTCCCTGTATGATTGTTGAACATCTGTGCAAAAGCTGTTTTTTTGTTTTTCTTTTACTTACTTTTGCTTTACTTTTTTATTTTGAGGGAATGAAGCCAAAACCTGATGTTTACCGTTCATTTTAGTTTTAGAGAGCTGAACATGATTTTTTCTGTTAAAGTCCATTGTAGCTGTGCTGGAAATAACTCTACATGTATGTGTTGTCTTCATCCATGGGAATAAGTAAAATATGCCACCAAAGAACAAAATAGACCCAGGACTGCAGTACAACAATGCTGTGGATTTAAGATGGGTTTTGTGTCTTTGTGTTTGTGCCTCCATCCGTACATCTGTCTTTGTTTATCCATGTTTCCAGGTCTCAGATTTAACAACACATGGAAACATTCTTTCTTGAAATCTTGCTGAGAAAACTGGACAAAAATTCAATCACACCATGAATACATTTCGGAAGTATTTATTCAGCAGGAAAAAGGATCACCGAATGTAAACTTTTTTTTTATCTGTTTGTGTGTACTGTATTTCCGATAGCTTTCTGGAAAATTCATGAAATATTTAGCCACACATTCAGAACAAATGCTACAAAAGATGCTTTCAGTCTCTCATAGCCAACAAGTCTGGCAGCAAAAAAACAGCAAAATGGAAACAGACTTTTAGAAGTTGTTCTCTTCTTTCTCTTCTTCTGTCCTTTCTTTTTCTTGTTCTTTTTTAATAATAACAACAATATTCTGCATGTTGCTGCCACAGATACCTGGGCAGGAAGCAGGTGAATCCCAATAACGAGGAGGCCGTGGAGAACGTGCGTAACTTGGTGGTGGCGGACTACTCGTACTGGACTCTGTCCTACGCCATTTCGCTGCAGGGAGCCCAGAAACTGCTCAACGCCGAGCCGCTGTCCAAGATGCTGCCCGTCGACGAATTCCTACCCATCATGTACGACAAGCACCCCAAGTACGTACTGCCCTCTGCTTCACATCTTCAACACACACACACACACGTACTGGCAGAAATACGCTCACACACTTGGACACAGTTAAACTCATACACTTGTGACTGCACCTCAGCTCATATTTTTCATATATTTCTCATTCTGCTGATGTCTTGGAGGAATAAAATCAATCAAATACACCGCAGCCATTATTAAACTGTTCATACAACGTCTACTACTTCCTCTGCTACTTCACCATCCTCACAGCAGTGGCTCCGTTTCAGATTTAGAGACTTCAGTGGTAAAACTTCTTTTGCAATGTGGCTCTTGTACTTCTTGCCAAGCTTTGCACTCTTCCTTTCTGCTGCCAACTTATAAAGCTAAAACTGATCTCATAACTCCTAAAAATGCATTTTCTTACGGCTGCTTGATATTTAAACATTGTACATATACAGGCTTTTTAGTGTTTTTAGATTAAACAGCTATTGTTAAGACAGTGGTTTTATATCTGAAGGAGTCTGGCCTGAGTTTGTCCCTCTTCTGTGACCATTATTGCCATTTAAATATGTGCTGGTCAACCTGACTTAAAATGCCACATTTCCAAGCTTCATCATTCTGAACATTTTTCTTTTTATGGTGTTCAGATTTCTTGGCAGCATCTCTCTCGGTGTAACTGGAAGACAAATTTAGACAATCTGGATAGCCACAGTTTTTTTTTAGGCACAGTGTGGTTTGCCAGCTCAACGTATTAGAGCCCAGACACCGTGTCAGTCAGACAGCAGGAATTCAATTCTGTCTGTCGCTGACTTAGGGTGAGCTATAATTTTAACAGCATTTATTAACTTTTCTGAGATGCATTGATCTTTCAGGTGGGTCAGTGTACCTAAGACCTTCTGCAAATCTTTTAGATCTTCAACTAGTTCAAAAATCCCTTTTTTCCATGCGGTTTCTTCATGCCATAATCAAGCTGATTATGTAAGCACAACTCTACGAAATATCCAGTGACATTCACATACTTTTGACTACACACACACACCCACGCAAACATAAAATTATGGTTTAGCTCCTTAACATTGCCGGTTCATCTCAAGCCCTTACATAGGGCAGTAACAGCTAACAGTTTTGTCTTCAATCTCAAACAATACCTAGATATCAGTTATGACCTCAGAAAATGTTTAAGTCTTCCTGATTCTTTTAAAGCACTCGCTGTTTGTAACAAGATGGAGTACACAAGTGTTGTGCAGATGTCGAGCATCGTCTTAAATCAGTTCAATTGTTTTAGACCAGTGTCATAGATTTCTGATCTTGATCTATTTAGCAATGCAATGGGAGCAATGCTTTAAGTAAGGCTATGTTGTGTGGGAATACTTATGCATAAATATGATTTACTTTGCAAAGATGTGACTTTAGAGCTTTTCACACAGATTTTATGTGTGAAATGTCATTGTTTATGTTGCTCAGTTTTTTTCGTCTGAATTAGTATTTGTTGATATACTGTAATAATGTGCAAAGATCAGCTATATTCTCTTTCTTGTCTTTCAGTATACAATGTTAAGCTTCCATCTTGCTGCACATCACAGGAACACAGCTCCTTCATTGAAGTTTTGGTCCCTTAGAAGCCACTTAAACTTTGAAAAAACATCAGTTTCCCCTGCACCTCTGTTTTATTTTCTTTATTGGATGGTCTGATGTTGATTCTCAGCTGTCGACCAAGTGACAAACAGAAGATGTTCAGCAACATGTCACTTCCCTATTTGATGCATCTTTCCAAACCCTAAGCCAGACCACATTTTATCCCTAACCCCAAGTTTAACTGTAAGCTTAGACCAAACACGTCTTAATATCTGTAGAGTAATTTATCACAGCGTTGTATCACCTGTAACTCAGAAATTTTAGTTACACATTCACAGTCACTTAATAGTAACATTCAGCATTGGACTATGCAAATGAAGTGCAACCTCAATTTCTGTTATGTGTTCATTAGTTACGCACACACACACACACACACACACACACACACACACACACACACACACCTTTTCCCACACTATTTTTTGGTCTAATGTTTTGTCATGTATCATTAGCGCAATTAACAGTAAGGGCATTGCATAATTAGACTACCATTTCATTTACATTATACATGAACATTTACACCATGGGAATTCATCTGTTGCTCTTACCCAACTTACACTGAGTGCAGTGGTAGAATGAGATTACTAAAATTACAAGCAACAATTAGTGAGGATTGCAAAGACCGGCACCGCAGTGCCCTGATAATAATCCTGTTACAATACCACGATCATGTAAGAGAGAGCTGCGAGGAGAATACAATGATTTTAGAGCCATTCAATACCACAGTGATGATGTAGCAGAGTAAATGAGGCACACATGAGGCGCTGACTGTATGAGATGAAATGCACCTTGGGAAAAAGGCCTGCAAACCAGAAGGCTTGGCAGTGTCTGTGTTTCATCATGTGTGGAAAACTGGCTTATAGCCAACACTCAGACCTTTCCCCTTCTCTTCTCTCTCTCTCTCTCTCTCTCTCTCTCTCTTTCACCTCTGTGATTCTAATTCGATATGCTTGACTAGTCCCCTAAAAATGCACAAAAACCTCACACCACACATGGCTCCTGCTGTCGCCCTTCATGCCTAAAGCAACTGGATAGTCTTTGTCGTTCAGCCTCTGCCTCCACCTCTTATCAAATCTGCTGTATGTATTCAAAATTTTGAGTCCCATGACACAGATGATCATTTAGGAAACCAACTGGATTGTACTAAGGATCATTGCAAGTACACCAGTGTTTAATCTCTTATTTTGTCTGTCTCCCCTCTTGCTGTCTTTTCATATGCACTACAAAAACTTTTGCATATAAACAGATGTGGAATAAACTCATCATCAGCTCCCGAATTGCACCTTTCTCTGCAGTTTTTAAATATTTGAATAAAGTGGCTAAATCAGCTTACAATTCCCATTCTGATGCAATTTTACATTTTATTGCCAGTTTTGAATACACAGGCAAACCTGACTCTTATTGTGAAAACCTCAATGATTTTATTTATCCTTAACATGCTTTTTTTAAAGTCTCAAATCAAATCACTGTGCTCTCTGTCACTGTTTCCTCTCCGCAGTGAGGACTACAAATCCCACTTCCCCAACAGAAACCTGCAAGCCTACAGCACTCGCCCCCTGCTGGTCCAGCCTTGTCACTACGCCGGCGATCCCCAGTGGGTGAGCGACACGGAAACATCAACTCTGTGGGACGACGACTCGGTGCGCACTGACTGGAGGGGCTCCCACAAGACGCTGAAAGGGAGTGCGCCGCCGCCCGAGATGCTGTCAAGCACCTACAGGGACGAGCTCTAGGGGACGGCGGCCCGAGTTGTGGAGGGATTCAAGGTCAAAGGTCACGAGGTCAGGGAAACAGATGCCAAGAAGACAAAGGGTTTTCAGACTTTCAGTTCAGCTTTTGACGTTCATGGTGTCAGTTGACCTGGACTTGGTTTCTCAAAAGGATTTTCTCATTTTAGTGCCTTTGTAAGTGTGTGGCACAAAGATAATGTCAGTGTTAAAATTCTTTTGGGAAATACTGTTTATGGGACGGTGTGCATTGAGGCTGTTTGTAAAGACAATATAAACCTAATACCTGTGTGTATGACTGAATGTGTGTGTGTGTGTGTGTGTGTGTGAGTGTGTGTGTGTGTTCATACTTGTACTGGCAATTTAGCAGTTCAAATATGGGGTTTGCTTGAGGTATCCTGGGTTTAGACTTGCACAACAGAGGCAGGGAAAATGCCTCAAAAGAGAGATCCACCCTCCTGAAGCTAAAATGAGTCTTACAGCTGTTTTGAACATTTTGAACAATGTGTGTGACCGAGATGTGATGTGTATTTGTGCGCTTGTGAGGGTTGTGAGTGTGTTTCTCGCGATTGCATGTTCAGGACAATCCTAATGACACAGCTTGTAAAAGGAGAACGAAGACACACTTTTTACAAGTGCAGCTTTTGTTGCTAATCTGTTTACCACTGACCACTGTTCACACTACCTGGCCCGTCTGGACAAAAGCCTGATCATTTTTAATAATTTTTCCCTTTGTACCCATATATTTAAAGTTTGCCACATCCATGAATCCATCCATTTGCTCCGTCCAGACATTTCATCCATCGGGAGGGACTGATAAAAGATACAGCTTTATAAATTGAAGCTTGAGCAAGCTGAATTTATATTTCTCTGGGCTGCATTAACAATCTGCCTCACAGCTCCTGGGGACAATTTAAGACTGTTTCAGTGGTTGGTTTGAAATCCTTATTCAGGAACTGTTTGTGTTGTAAAACTACTATACTGAATGCCAGCATTGGAACCATTTAGCCTCCATTGATTTCATTGTAAAATCTCTTTTTTAACCAGTCAGTTACAGGCTTATTGAATTAGCAGTGGCTCATTTGATTAATTTTATTTCTAAATCTAAATGAACTTTGACTATGGCTTTGTTTCACATTTTCAAATTTCATTGTAGCATTAAAACACTTTCTACGGTTACAATTCTTGTTATACTTAATTATTTAACACCAAGTGCCAGCATTTTTTTAATATACATGTTTATGTTTTAAAAAATATGAAGCTTTATTTATATAAGCTCCAAAATATTATTCAAGCCCAGAGATAAAACCCCACATTATATAATTATATACCTAATTCAACTAAACAGACAAATAAAGCCTCTGGCAGTATATCTGGCACTGATTTAATGCAATTGAAAAAGCAATTAAAAGTCAAAGGCACAAAAAGTTTCATTTTATTTTCAACCCATTTAAACAGTCAATTTGATGTTAATTAATAAAGCTAAACTTCAAACCAATGACTTGAATGAATTCTTAGCATATAGATAAAAGCAATGTCTGCAGGGTCTTTTTAGTCTGTCTGTTTTTTTTTTTTTCTTATTTTTCTTGGCACTACATTACTGCACAGTGATTTATCAAGTCAAGTCAGTGAAAAGGTTTGATGTTATACTTTCAGGATTTATAATATATGGTGATTTTTTTTAAACATGCCCTATTGGCAGTTCAAGAGGTTAATATTGGCATTTATGTTGTAAATTTGCTTAAATTTTTTTCTCACAGTGCTGGTCCTTTTTTGTGAAGAATTGGATACTTTTCTATTCTGTATCTGTTATTAAATATGTTAAACGGTACAAATTGTTCCACAGCTGTTACAGAAAGAGCATTGCTAAGCCATATTACAAAATACTTACCTGTTAAAAATGACTTTGTAGCATCACTGGGATCTTTTCAGTCAAGGAATGTGTCGACACCCTGAGGTAATCTCTGGGTTGTAGTCAGCAAATCACAAAGTAACTGGTGTTGTAATTCTGGTGCCTCTCTTGGATTAGCATTGCAATGATCAAGTTACATACTGCACTCATCTGGTTTCAGCATTTATGATGGTCTGATGTCATGTATTCATTTTCTTTCTGCCATGTGTATTGTTTATACTGCATATGTCTTAATTTATTTTGTGGGGTCTTCCTTGATACCAGTTGACAATATTGAAATACACAACATGAAGCAAAACTTTATTCTGCCAAAAGCCTGATGGTAGGTCTGGATCACTCTCAAGTCACTTTGCAAGAAATTCTTTGAGCAATAAATCTTTATTCAGAAGAAATCGTGTCTTATTAAAGGGGATATTGGGGAAAAAATGTGGCAAACTGCTCCAAAGGCAATAAAAATTTGCAATTTTTAAAATGGAATTGAATGTGATCATGCATTTTATTTAAATACCAAATACTCAATAATAGTGGGGAAAAAAGGATCTTGTAATGACAAAACATAACCACTAGAGGGAATAATAACATTTCTCTCACACCTCTGTGTAATAGTTGACACAGGGTAATAAATTGTCCTCATAAAGAGGACGGCCTCAAATTTCCTCCTGTTTAAAAGACTGAAATACACTGATTGAGTCACTATAAGGGACTGAGTTTAACATAGTCATGATAGAAGAACGGTTTGTTTACCACCTGTTGAGGTCAGACATGCAAATTTAAATTTAAATGAAAATGATTCAAGAGCTACATGATTTCAGTTTTTCTGATAGTGTACAATACACCAATATAGTTTTCATACCAACAAATAATGTAATCCTAAAGCATCTTATTGCTAGCATGAGTGGAGTCAGCATGTTTTTACAGAGCCGTTATATGTCTGCTGAGGCAGATATTTGGACAATTTGAGCCAAAGGGAGAAGTTTTCCTTCGAAGCTTTAAATTTCAAGTTACAGCAGGAGGCTCATAGTGTCTGAGGTGAGCGTCATGTAGCTGCAGCATGTTGGGTTTAAATCCTGCCTTGGGCCTGTGCTGCATGTCACTCCCCTCTCTTTTCCAGATTTTCCTGTCCCTCTCAATTTTTGAACTGTCTAACAAAGGCATGATATCACCAAAATGAATGAATGGATAACACTTTAAAACAATACTCTGGCATTTAAAGGGAAATACTGCCCGTTTTCAGCGATACAATATGCCTTTCTGAACTGGTTCATGTCACAAAATTTCTGAGTATTGTCTCTCTTAATTTTGAACACACTAACAAATGCATCATGTAATCAACATGAATGAATGAATACAATTTAAAAACAATACTCTGGCATTTAAAGGGAAATGCTGCCCATGTTCAGTAATAAAATATGCCTTTCTGAACTGGTTCATGTCATAAAATTTCTGTGCCATTGTTTAGGACCAGAACTGCTAAGACAGCCCAAACACCGGAAATATAGTTTCAGGCCAAAAGCCTGGCTCTACCTCCACCCTTCTGATGGGAGATTCGATCTAAGGCGTGTACCTGGAGATTTGAAAGCAGACAAAGCTTATTTAAGTGCCTTCATGTTAGTATTTCATAACTGTGTGGAAATGAACACAACAGCAACAACCAACCAACATGGAAGGCAGAGGAAGAGAAAGAGCTCAGACTGTCGAAGTCTAACACAACATATGTTTTTTTTCCTTCTTAGTTACCTTTTGTCATCTTTTTTAGTTATCTTGAAAAGCAACACAAATGTATGTTGTCTCCAAGGAGTCACACAAAAATGCTCTTATTGCTGAGCTGACCTGTTTTTCTCATCCAACACATTTCACTGTACCATTGACCCTGTGTTAACCTACATATGACCAATAAAACTGAAACTAAACTGAACTGGATCTCTGTGAGTTAGATAAATAAAATTGTACTGATGGAGAAATTCAAATATGCTTTCAATTGGCCTTCAAGTTAACAGGTTCATGTCTTAGATCTAAACTAAACCTGGCTTTGGATTTGACTGCAACGGCTGGACACCAAATTAATGTCTGAGCTGCTCATGTGACCTGGACCAGCTTAGTCTGGCAGCTCAGGCTCTGGAAACAATTCAAACATTTTGCTTATGATCACAGTCTGAAGTGCAGGGACAGGCGTATTCATACACTGTGTGTGTGTGTGTGTGTGTGTGTGTGTGCGTGCATGTTTCTTCTTTTTCCTTCATGGTCTGCCTTTACCTCCATGCCACCCTCAGGTTGTGACAGGTCTATCCAGATCTTTTGTATTCACTGCTCTTCTGAGACAGTGTGTACACAAGCAAACGGCAGTATTTAAGAGGCCAAAGGCGATGACAAAGGAATGAAAATAAAAATGAAAATAAAAATATAACCATGAATGCTACTAAATGATATACAGTCCACTTATACACTAACGATACTTTGGTCAGGGTAAGTAAGGATATAAAGGCAGTTTTAGTTCTCACTTCTTTTCTATCTCTGCTTTTATCTCTTTTTCTCTCAGCCTGTCATTCCACACACACACACAAAGAGTGAGAGAGAGAGAGAGAGAGAGAGAGACATACCGATGTCAAAGAGATAAGTGCAGTGGTAGCTGGGTTCTGAAACAGGAAGGGTTTACATTTTCCCTTGTGCATTTTATGTATTGATTTGCGTGAGAACTGACAGACATTAGTGTGGAACATGGGTACATGAACAGTTTCAGAATTTCTGGTATGGTAAGTATATGTCTGAGAGTTCTGTTGAAAGACATTTTTACAAGGTATGAACACTGGTCATCACACACTGGTCTGTCTGGTTGGTCCGACCTCATCATGTCAACAAAAAAAAAGAAAAAAGAAAAAAGTGAATGAAATAATCTTAGAAAGATAAGTAATAATACAACCCTGATACAACTCTTGCATATGTGCCGGGTGAGTATGCATGTATGTATGTGTGTGTGTGTGTGTGTGTGTGTGTGTGTGTGCGTGTGTGTTTGTGTGTGCATGTGTATTCTTCAGTTAATTGCCAGTAGGAAACTTTTATTCAATTGTGAATGGGGCCTGGTGAAGAGAAGCAAGAACTAATTTTAAAATGCCCTCTGAACCATTTTCTCTGTTTCAAACATGCAGTAGACAAACATTCACACATTTACATCCACGTGCATGCATGCGCACGCACACACACACACACACACACACACACACACACACAACATAGTCTCGATAAATCAGAGACATCCCCCTTTTGGAGGAGGAAACCTGAACTCAGCATCTCATTGGCTGCTGGCTTAGAGGTGGCGTATATGAAGTCGGCTTGGCAGGCAGAGTAAAGATACATGTGACTGTGTGTAAGAAAGTTCCTATACACTCTTGGCAAAACGTAAACAAGGGGCTGCTTGTGTGTGCAGCAAGTTCAACAAATTTAAAAGAGGGATGTTACGATCCCAAGGACTGAGTCCCCCTGGGAGTTGTTTATCCCAAAATTGCCTCTTTTGAATAATGCCCATTACGACTGGTCATTGGCCAAAACAGATTTTGATGACTCATCATCAGTGGAAGCGATTTCAGACCTGAATCTGGCCAGAGGAGCTGCTGCCAGGCTGAGACAGTACTGTGACATTACAGGCTTCATGGTTTCTTGAAAGGTCAGAGGTTAGGAGCCTGTTGGAAATCATGTGATGAACCAATCATGGGTCTCGGGGAATATCAGCTCTGGTATTCTTTGTGCTCATATGGGCGCATATATGCTGACCTGTGTGTGTGCATGTGTGTTTGCATTTCCTGGTTCATTCGGAAAACAAACTTTCAGTTGACTAAATGATGTGCAAGATAAGCTCAAGTCTACCTTGATATCTTGTAATGTAGAGCTCATTGTTGTGGAGCGTTGGCCGGGATGTAAACGTTCTCTCCTCAGTGTTGCCAACTAATTTTCATGGGAAGTTGCTAGAGGCAGGTTGATTTGTTGCTAAAAGTTGCTAAATGATGTTGTGATGTCATTGCATGATGACATCACTGTGTAAAACTACATCATTTAGCAGAATACACAATGACATTACTTAAATTGACTGGCTGTCTCAGCGAACACTATGATTTGAAATGTTAGTTTAGATTTGTTTGTTAATTATCACATTTTCATTTGTATAAGTAATATAAAGTAAAAAAAAATATGTTTTTGTGTCATGTAGAGGGAAATGTGTGCATTTTAGCATTTGAGTCACTTTTCAGAAAGTTGCTAAGAGTTTCAAATAAATTTTAAAAGTAGCTAAATTTGTTGCTAGATGCTTTTTGAATAAAAAGTTGCCAGTTGCTGCTAAATCTAGCAACAAAATTGTTAAGTTGGCAACACTGTATCTCCCGCCTTCACTCTCTCTCCTCTCCTCTCCTCTACTCGTCACTCTGTTTTACCCTCCCTCTTCACAAACATACCAAAAACATGTGAACACACGCATAAACACACCACATACATGAAGGGCAAGCACATGTTTGATGTCCTGGCCTACTTCTGCTTGGTTTAGTCTCTGTGCTTTGAGGACTTCAGCAACAGCTGCTACCCCCAGGCACCACACACACACACACACATATGCATGCACCACCCCCACCTTACTATTTCATTTGTGATTTGACACATAAACTGTTAAATAAGTCAACTGTTTCATCATTTCTCCAGTCTTTTCTTTCTGAATGGTTCCCAAAGGTCAGTGACTTGGAGCTGCTGATATTGAATTCTGATGCAACCCTAAAACAATGCAAAAAGCTCCAGAAGTCTCCATAGGATAAACTGATAAAATTATTGGCCTATGTGGACCTAGTCTGCAGTACTTCATCCAGTCCTCCATCATGGATGCCATGGTTTGTAAACACAGTGAAACTCCATGTACTAATTTTTTTGTTTAATGAAACAGAATTTACCAAATGTTTAATTTACTATAATGCTATTTGATTCAAATTCATAGATACTACAATTATAATTATATTACATATTATATTATAATAGTAAACTCATGCAAGTTAGCATAGGCCTACAAAATGAAAAAAAGACAATCTTATCAGATGAAATAAAGTATACATAGTCCATAGGTAATATTCCTTTATGAACTTATGTCTGTTTTATGTAGTGACCTTATCATAGCTTAATGTGTGGTATGGGTAACCTCGTGTGTGCGTTACTGTGGGATTTTCTGTGTGAAAGTAAGTGCATGGTATTTTTGAGTTATTCTAAAAACATGCATTGTTGGCCTGCATAGGCCTATTGCATTTTAAATTATATATTCTCTTTCCATAGCCTTACAATATTCCCTCGAAATTTCTTTAGGGACTTGAGTGTCTGAGGTACGCATTAGTGAGAGTTTGCAGTGATCTTACTGTACTTTTAAGTGCATTTAATTTCATTATTATTATTATGGTAGTTGTCATTCTCCTCCTCCTCCTCTGTGTATACGAGGAGAGACGACAGCAGGTCACTGTGTTACAGAGACTAGAGACAAGTTAACTTACTGAGTTTGTCTCACTGCCAGAGACAGTAGTCCCGCTGCAGCCTGGCCAGTGTCCCTCGGACTGAAATGCAGCTCACTGGCACACTTTGAAGCTCTTGCTTTGACGGCTGTGCAAAACTACTCGGGTATTTTCGAGCAACGTTTATCACTTCTTGGCAAGACGTTTTTACCCTAACGTTACTCGGATCTAACCTACTTTCGAGGACAATTTTCAAGCAGGCGGAAACGAGGACAACTGTAAGTCCGCCACTCGGCAAGAAACAAAAAATGAGATATGCAGACATTATATCCTTGCATGATTGATACATTGATACACTGTTTGCTGTATTTGCAGTGGAAAAAAGCGATCGGTGTGAATTACATCACGTGTAACGTTATGCCACGTTATGCTGGCGTAGCCCGTCTGTTTTTGTATCGCATGGCGTTTACGCTCACATTCATGCATTATTTATTTAGTGTATATTTGCATTCGAGTAACATATTAAACACTAACACCAAGCTTCTCTAAATCGTGAGAAAAATCATAAGCATTTAGCGGCATAATAGTCACTAGTAGCCAAAGAGCACATTGCAATACAGCTGCTGTGCTTCAGCAGTTATTTCTGGTGCACGCCTTTTTCGAAGCGTTTGACGATTTTCTATATTTCCAACTGATTGTAAAGTCACTGCAGTTTGTATGAAGGATGTGAAATATAGCCAAGCCAGATCATGAATGAGAAGCTTAGCTGCAGACGGACGTTTGTCACAAAAGTGACTTGTATAGCCTGCTGACAGCAAGCAATTCGAGTAAACAGCTGCATCACTTAACCACTCAAAAACAAAAAAGTATGCAACAACTTAATGCTGGTTCTCACATTTGCAAGATCATCTATGTAAATAAGTGTTGCTGGAAAAGTCTTTCCCCCTTTTATTTATTTATGTTTAGTTACATTTTTATTTTTGTAATCACTTTTTGATGGAAAGAATTATTCCTCAACCTGCAGTTAACTAATCTGAGATGTTTGGGTATATTTATTGGATAAAGCTGCAGGTTACTGCTGGTCCACTTTGCTGACAGGACTTGAACTGCTTAGTTTGAACTTTGAACCTGTGTGCTTTCTAGTGCCACGTGACCATGAAAGTGAAGCGGGAGTGTTTCAGCTAAGGAGGGGTTTCAGTGTTGGGATAGCCTATGTTACAGTAGTAGCTTGCAAAAATAATCTAACCCCATTCAGAGTGCAGGGTGAGCTGCAGACTAGCAGCCCTGTAGCTTCAAGTCATTCAGGGCACTTGAGCATTTGCTTGCTGAGTTGAACCCAAGCTGTCAAGAAACTTAAAACTGCAACTGTCTCTTGAAGTGATAATCTCTGTGTCTCCCAAGCAAATACCCCATTGACACTTATTCACTTCATGCGTCTTGAGCTCACCGCATTGCAGTCGGATAGCTAAAAGGCCACATGTAAATAGTTCCAAGACACATTTGGACTAGATTTTTAGTCCGTGAGACACCAAGCCGACTGTCAGCCGCTGTCGGCCGTCGGTGAGCGTCTGTGGTCCTAGTTATTGCGGTGTGTCCCGCACCATTGGCACTAGTTGGACCCTTGCCGGCGGCTTTTCGGCCAATTTAGCATGTTGAATCGCCTGCCCGACGGTGAAGGAGATCACTCTGACTGGCTGTTGAGCTTAGCGAGTCAGTGCACGAGAGGAGAAAATGCGTCACATTTTCAAAATTTAGTATCAAAATGTGTCACCTGTTTGTAAGCCTATCGTAGCATACATCGGGTGGAAGTCACGAAAACCCTTGGGCAAATTTATTTATTAAACTGTTGCATACACACAACATTGGCCTGGGTAGAGCATATGCCACTCTTCACACAGATTTCTGGAGTTCTAAAGAAAAACTTGGTGTGACATGTGCACACCTCCACGGAAACTTTGACCCATCTATACGCTCATTTTGGAGAGTATAAGAAACAGCGGCTCCAATGGCAAAGAAGTGAAGTACATGAAATAATGTTTAAACCCTTCACCCTTTCACTCAGTTAACAACAAATTACACAACCATATGATGAAGATATCCTTTGCCATCAGAGCATCATCGCGCATGGATACTTTCTGACTTTCTTTATTCTGAAAGCCTCTCAAGATCATCCAAAAGCATCTCTGCGTTTGTAATCAGTCCTATATTTATTACACCCGTGCAGAGTAGTACAAGCAGCGGTATTGTTTTCAGTCCTGTCTGTCAGTGTGTTCGTGTCGTGTGTGTACAGCATAACTCAAACGGTTTTGATCCTTTATGTACCAAACTTGGTGTAAGTGTTAAAGGTCAGGTTGATTTTGAGAAGAATTGGTCAAAGGTCAAGGTCACAGGTTAAGGTCCAAGTTTCGGCCCAATGCTAATAGTACATAAAGAATATTTATAATGGCCACATCAGTGAATTGGTACCACATTTTATGGGTCTTGGACACAGCTCGGTATTTTTCTTGGAATTGTTCTCTGTTCTTCACTTGGTTCAGAGAGCAAAGACTTTTTTTGCTGTTTTTAAGACAAGTACACAACTCATTCACATCATCTTACACTTTTATTTATTTATTATTATTATTATTATTATTATTATTATTATTATTATTATTATTATTTTTATTTATTTATTTTTTTAAGATGTGAAGCACCTCTGTGAGCTGTAGATGAAACTCACTCTCAGGACCATGGTTAGCTCCACCCATAGGTGCGCTCATTTGCATGTACCAGCTTGCCACTTCTTACATTGCGGCCTGGGTGGAACAAAGTTATAAAAATGAGTATGAGCGGCAGTTGTGGGCGACTGGCTATGTGAATTATGTAACTGTTGCTGGAAGGCAAACAAGAAATTTGGCTACCAAAGCCAAACTTAATAGTCATCTTTGTGCCTCTGCAAGCATTGTGATGGCAATCCAATGATAAATTCACCATGATTTAGCTGTAATATATGGCCTCAGGTCAGCTCGGCTAAAACAGCTATTGACCACATGCACAGGTGTTCAGTTATCTAATCAGTTCTCTTTTCAGTTACTTATTTCAGTCTGTCCTCATTTTGTTAATCAAAGTGGAAACTCCGGAAACTCTTGGCATTCATCCAGAACATTGTGCTAATTATGCGTTTCAGTTGCCTCCCAGTGCACGTATCTTCACACATGCTAGGTCACTAGTCACTGTTCTTTGAAGGTTCTTTGACATGAATAGAAAGACTGCATTTTATTTCACTATTCACTTCACTTAAGGACACTGTGCGTCCTTGTTTTACTCATTGGATGTTACTGTCCCCCATTCTCTTCGTTGCAATGGCAACAAAAATGGCAGTTATGAGGACTGAACACCAATGCCTGTCACTTGTCAGTTGAGCATGCCACTAGAAGAGACCTAGGTGTAGATTAAGTAACAGAAATTATTAGTATATTTTGAGGGTCGGCCAACAGGGTTTACAGTTCAAGTAAATTCAAGTAAATATTTCTTCTACTATTTGACAGTGCTTTTGAGTTAGCAGCAATAAAGTGTCTGATGCACTTCTGTTTCATTGTGTTACTGCCTTTTATTTTGTATGAATCTTAATGACATGCTCAGTGGTATTTTTAATAAAATGGTTAAATAATGTACTGTATATATTTTTTATTTTTGAATTATTAGCAGAGCAATGGTGCAAATTTTGAGCCCTCATTATGATGGCTGAATGCATTGCTTTGATTTCTGTCTTGACTCAGTCTGCCCCACAAGAAAGTCGTGGTGTTGATTTGGTCTGAACTACAACATTGGTAGAAAGGCTACATACTGTTCATCTGTAGATGTCGTTTTCATTCTCTTCCTATCACTGAATTGCAAACACACAGGGATATTTAAATCCAGGAAAAACTAACCTGAAATTTTACAATATTTTCTATAATTTTTATAATTTTTCTTGCCTTTTTTCCTCTAATAATTGCCCTTGACCTACTTTTGCCACTTATTTAAAGGTTACCTAGGGATAGTAATGCTGAGAGTTAGACACCCATATGTTGTACTGCAGTTTGGTTTTGCATGTGACCTGAGCAGGTCTTCATGGCAGTTACATTTTCAGGTTTAGAGCCTGTATTTGAATTAAGTTTTAATATTGGTATGCACAAAATCTTACTCACAAAACAGATGTATGCAAATTCTAGCTGTTCTATTATTTTCCTCTACCTTCTTGGTCAATATATCAACGTTACTAATTATTGTTTTGTCAAAAATCTCTCATTTAAATATCTCTTGAAAGCGCCAATAGTCATCCCTACAATATCATCACAATATTGATATTGAGATATTCGGTCAAAGATATGATAGACACACACACACACACATACACACACACACTGAGTTATTGTGTTTCTCTGTGTCCTGTCTACAGGGGCCATGGCCTTCCTAGGCAGTGCAGTCCGGAGGGTCGTGTCAGCGGTGCGGTCGCCTCTCTCCCCGCTGTGCCGTGCGAGCGCTCGCTCCTACAGCTCAGAGCCCACCAAGGAAAAAAATGTCCCGTATGAGAGGACACTCAAACAGGAGGATGGGTCCTCCAAGGGACCCACTAAACCTTTGCCCAGGTCAGGTTTCTAGGCAGTGGTGAAACAAGTAGTCGATTAATCAATGAGCCAATCAGTAGAAAAATGATTGATTAGAATTTTAGTAATCATTTATCAAGTAAAAATACCAAACATTTGCTTATCACAACTTTAAAAATGGCAAGATTTGATTACTTTTTCTGTCTCATATCATTATAGAACTCATAATTTGGGTTTTTGGCTCCTGATTAGACTTAGGAAGCAATTTTAAGACATCACTTTGGGCTCTGTCAATTGTGATGGGAATTTATCACTGTTGACATATGATAGATGAAATGATTAATGCAGATGGATGCATGTGTACATAGGTGGATAGATTGTTAGTAGGATGGATGAATGGATCCATACTTTTTTGAGTCTTCAGATAAAGGTTTGAAGGCAAAAAGACAATATACCCAAAGGCAAAAAGACAATATCAGATTAATAATGCAAACATTTTAAGCAACTTGAAGTAACAGCAACCATGGTTATGACTAATGATACCAAAAGTCATCTACTAAAGAAATGTAAATTAGAATAATCTGTTCATTTAATCTCATATTCCTGTGATTTTGGGGGCAAAATAATATATAAGTAACTTGAAAGTAGCTTTTGTGATTGAATTGGTGCGATTCAGTTCATTTTGCTACTGACTGCATTTAGAAATGAGTAGTCATTATGCACTTTAAAATACATTTCCAGCTCAGGTTATCAACTGTAAAATGTATCTGCAATCTGTCTCAGGTCAGCAGATGTGGTGGTGATCGGAGGCGGCAGCCTGGGCTGCCAAACCATCTATCACCTAGCTAAAATGGGCATGACCAACGTAGTGCTGCTGGAGAGGGACAGACTGACTGCTGGCACCACCTGGCACACTGCAGGTAACAAATTGTAAAAGCATGGGGGCGAGTAGTGTGTGCATTTGTGCCTGAGATGATGCATGCTGTACCTTTGAGTGCCCAAATACACCCAAATATTTTGAACCTCACTGCATTTGAATCTAAAGTTTTTGCACGGTATCTCAGCCCACAGCTTACGCCATACAATACAGCAAAAATACCTGAGTATAAATGCAGCTCATCTAGTTTAAAGACACAGCATTCAAACATTTTGCCCTGAGGCTGGAGGTGTACTGTTAGTCCTGCCCTTCTCCCCTTCAGTGGATAATGTTCCGACCCCAACATTTGTCATTCATTCTGATGAGCTGTCATCAGGCATCCAGCCTAAGACTGAGGTAATTGGTGTGTATGAAGTTAAACCCACCACAGCTATTTAAGCTATCTGTAGTCAGCAAAGCCAAGAAATGGCCTTGTTCACCGTGTTTTCTGAGCAGGCTCTGTGTGCTGCACGTTTACCCTTGATGTGATCTCATTTCATTTAGCTTTCTGTCATTGTTGCTACTATCCCTTCCCTGCATTTGATAGCCGCAACCCAGTTCATTCAAAGCCAGTCTTAGGCAAGTGGGAGGACTGATATCAAGTGTCAATGTTAAGTTACACACTGTAGCTTTAAACTTGTTTGCTGGTAGTATATACAGGTGTTTGCCCTTTCTTCACTCTTCTTCCCCATATCCTTCTCTTCTCTACTTTTCTCTGTAATCTGCTTGTATGTCTCTGTAAGTGATTGTTTCTTTTCTACACTACTTACTTGCATATGAGCTCACTTTAATGCATTACTGTGTGGCAATTTGTGTGTGGCGTGTGTGCGTGTGTGCGTGTGTGTGTGTGTGTGTTCACTAGGCCTGCTATGGCAGCTCCGCCCTAGTGATGTTGAAGTGGAGCTCTTGGCCCACACAAGGAACGTGATCAGCAAAGACCTGGAGGAGGAGACGGGTCTGCACACGGGCTGGATTCAGAACGGAGGCCTCTTCATTGCCTCCAACAAGCAGAGACTGGACGAGTACAAACGCCTCATGTCGGTATGAACCTGAGAGACTGCTTCGAATTGTGAGAAATGGATGGATGGGATGGGAAGAGAGAGTACTACTGATGATCTTAAAAAATCCATGTCAGCTTAAACTGTAACCGCTAAAGGATGTTTTCTCCCCTCCTCTCCAGCTGGGTAAGGTTTATGGTATCGAGTCCCATGTTCTGTCACCTGCGGAGACCAAGGACCTGTACCCTCTGATGAACGTTGATGACCTGTACGGCACACTCTATGTGCCAAAAGATGGCACCATGGACCCAGCGGGCACCTGTACCACCCTGACCAGGGCTGCCTCTGCCAGGGGAGCCACGGTAAAATGATTCTGTTCATGGTCTGGTCTCTGGCTTCTTTTTTTTTTTGACTGGTAATATAGACAAATTTTCTTCTCTCCTCATGGATATAGACTGCTTATTTTAAAATGAGTGAAATAATATTGCGCTCAAGTGTGTTGAATATGTAAATAATAATGCTAATAATAAATTGCTTTATTTCTAAACAATTTTTAAAACCCCACAATTCCCATGTCCTTCACAAAAAATAAAATAAAACAATGAATATAAAGATAAAACATGATTACAGTTATACCACAGTTCCATTATTCCTTCAGTACTCAGCTTTTAAGCAAGGCCAGTCATCAGTTTCAACTTCTTCTTAAACAACCAACAACTTCTTAAATACTACCTACCAGTTAAATACCCTACCAGTTTCATTATTGACTTTCCTAAAACAAAAGTAATTTTTTCAGAGCCTGTTGGCTTTATAAAATTCATTGTTGCTGCTGTTTGCTGCTGATACATTGTAACAGTTTGGCAAACTGTTACAATGTATCAGCTGCTGCAGTTCGACAGGTCATCTGTTACTTTGTATCAGCTTAGTTATAAGTACAGAAGGTAAACCAGGCGGAGTGATACAAACACAAAATTGTGGTGAGAGTGCCAATACTGGGAGATGACTGTGCAGAGATTTATGCAATATATTATATATTGCATAAATCTCTGACATGAGTATATGTTTAGTTTATCTGAATCAAATAACATAAAATACCTTCTTATCTTAGTTTAGATTAGTTTTAATAGGCTTATAATAACTATGTTGCACAAATAGACATTTATCTGCCTATCATGTTGCACAAAACTTTAAACCTAGTTTAAAAATAACTTGGGTTTAACTTAAATCTTCCATTGTAATCTTGGTTTTACTGACCAGTTAACCTAGATTATTTTTGTTTCTGTTGCTCCATTACTTAAAACTGAGAATTGAATGTAAATTAGGGATTAAATTCAAACCTTCCTCTGAGGTGGATTAAAGACATCAAAAATGCAGCATGCTTTGGGGGCTGGAGCAAAACGTAAAAGTTTCTTACAGGAAAATAAAGGACAGACTCACTGAGCAGCTAACTTCATCAGAAGAGTTTTCTGAAAATTTGAGAAATTACCACTTCTTTGACGTGACATCACTGGGGAGTTGGCCAGTGTAGAGAAGCTGTCAGTGTGGTTG
>OMKZ01003135.1:5515-17920 GCA_900302535.1 Neoniphon sammara | reverse complement strand
GCATTAAATATATGTGGATAACTCAGTTTTGAAACAAATAGAAGAGAGAGAAATATAACCTTATATTTCCAAACTCATGAATGATTGTTTTCAGTGAGTGCATAATCAGATTCAGGGGTCAGGAAAGATTTGCAATGATCCCTCCCAAATGACAAGTCTTCTTAGATATTCAGCATCAGCTGCTGCTACTGAGACAATCAGAGTTGCCAGGCCTCCATTTGGCTAGCTTGCAATCACAGTTCCTCAGAAGAAATTGCTTTCCTGAAATACGCAAGCAAAATGGGGCTTCCGGCGGCGAAGCCAGCTTTTACAGCTCTCACCCTGCTGATTCTGCTTCATCACAGTTCATGACTGTTGGCTTCTCAGATGGCAGCAGGATCCCCGGCTACATTTCCCTGTGGAAATGCTGCAGGAAAAGTTGTGAAAATTGAGGAATCCTCTTGAACAAAGAATGATGGGCCATTCTGGTGTGAAGGTCAGTGACCAGAATGGCAGATTTAGTGTACTTGAACACAAACTGGAGAGGGTCCTTTGAAGATGCAGTGATTGTTATTCAAAGGCACTCCCCAGGGCTCAGGGCAGCACTAAGTGCACTTGACATTCCCTATTGATTATCTGGTGGGAGCAGCCTGCTGAGCTCTGCAGCGTCTCAATCAAGGCTTTTCCTAAATTACATGGGTTTGATATTTAATATTATGGTGGCCTAGTAATGCGACATTTGCATGTTCCCTAGAGCTCCACACCAACTAGTGACGGGATTGCAGCTGTTGATTTTCATTGTATCTATCTAATGAGGACTATTTTACACCTGGGACACCAGGTGAATCTAATCAGTTGTAATTAACTACTTGGTAGGATAGAAAAACAGCGGTAAATCTGGGTGCTGATGATCAGGACTGAAGACTACTGTGGTAGAGGAAATGATGTCAGGTATCAGAAATGAGATTATACATCATGACTCATGGAACACACAGTCGTGTGCATCTCAAACAGCTTTTCTGGTTAGCACTTCAGTTTATTGTGACTGAAACACGTCCATTTGAGCAGAATAAAAGAGGATATGAATCTTTCCTGTTTATATCATCAAAAGGCAAACATTGCATTCGAGCACAGCAGAAAAAAAAAAGTTGAAAAGTGACTTTATAGGCCCATTGTTTTACTTGGACACATGATTCAACAAGACATCATCTGGGTTCAGAATTGCACCATCAAGTTTGTGAAACTGCTGCCTAGAAGCAGATTCTTGTCACAGCATTAGGGGGCAAATGATCATTTCACTCAGTGCATTATTACATATTAAGTTTGAATAAATGTTGAATAAATGGCTTTACAGATTTAATTTTCTAAAGAAAGACTCCAATGAATAAGATATATTTATGCATGAAAGCTGTAGGATTAAGCCCCAGTCAATCCCCTATGTTCTTCCATTGAAATGTGGTGTAGAAGTTCAAGAATAATGTCAGGAATAGGCTACCAATAGCAATTCATCTTTAGATTTCTCTCTATTGTGAGTTTGAATTTCAGCATCTCTGAATGCAGCCCAGGTATGTCCTCCAGTCCTGCAAAACAAATGAAAACAGTTTTCCTCACAAAATTATCTATCACTGTTTAAAGAGTTGTTTCCTTAGAAGACAGAGATATAAATATCTTTTGTTTTAAGTTTAATTCAGTTTCTATGGATACCACATTGTTGCTATGTGACGGAGATGAGAGATGAGGTGGAGAGTGTATGACCGTGTGTAAAGGCATGCAATCCTAGAATATACTATAGGGTGGTAATGGTTTATGAAAAGTTGAACATGTGTGATTATCGAAAACAATTGTCATTTACAAGACATGCATTCAGCAAGAATTAGAAAATTTGTAGAATTAATCTTTGGGATTACAAATATATGTTAATTGTATGTCAGTTCGTTACATATCTGGATACTGTGTAAGATTTCAGTGTTGACCTTTATTGTCAAGTCATTTCAATATATTATGACAAACAAGGCATGCAAAAGACTACATGCAAATCCACGTGCTCTTTACTGCAAACTAACAGATACAATCTGTAATTACATTCAAGACAAAATGGCAAGGATTAGCAGTTCCATTTAGGGTGAATATTGAATGTGGCCCGCTTCTCAACAGGCATTAAGAGAAAGGTTCATTAAAACTGATTTCCTGCTTCCCATTTGTTTTCAGTGTTACTTGGTGCTTCATTGTTTTTGCAATTAGGCTACACAGAAACAAATAGCAATTGGAAAAAAAAACATTTGTGGAGAAACAGTATATGCATACACTCCCCACCCCAATGCAAAAAAAAAAAAAAAAACTTTCTTCCCCTTTTCCCTTCACATTCTCTCTATTTCTTTCTCTCCTTCTGTTCTCAGTCTTTGTGTTAAGCCTATTCCAAAGGCTAGAAGTCAACCGTCTGCTGTCGGTGTTGCCAGTTTATAGCTCAGCAGGCCTGTTGATCACCATGGCTTTGATTACGACTGTGCAAAATAGCTGTTCTCTCCTCAATGCAATCTGTGCAAGTCTTCCTTCGTCTGCTGTGATATAGGATGTAGTGCCACGCTGTAATTTACACATTGATTATTTTCTTCAAGTTCACTGGTCGGTATAATCGTCCCCAAAGTCATATTTATGGATTTCAATGCTGTTTCTGCTTTAGGATTCCACCGAAAGTCCTTCAGCCAGTCTTTTCAATATGGAAGTATGGGAAATAACAATAATGCCACAGTTGATAATTACATGTGGTTTATATATTTGCTCATTTAGTTTTTTTGGTTGTTATCTGACTAAATCTGCTGTTGAGAGTCAAAGCAAAGAGTTTGACTTCTGTCCAAAGGCAGAACAGAAGTCCTGACATCATTAAAATCTGATATTTCTTCATGCACATGGTTACTCACGACACTGGCACTCAGATTCATGCCATTAGAGGCGGTATCTGCTGGATATAAAATTCGGTCTTGGAACCAACGTATATGTGAGATGAAGGAACAGGAGGCCTTTGGTGTCTGTTCTCAACTTGGCAGATGGACTTTTTTCTGTCTTTTCTGAAAGACAATATGGCCTTCAAAAACAAGTAGGCTTAAGTGGCTGAATTGATGAAAATGAATCCAACTTGACTCAAAATATGAAGAATTTAAGATAGCAAAAACCTGCCCAAATTCTCAAAGTTTACCCAGGTACCCAGTCATTACAATTTCTACTGCAGGTTGCGTATTGGAAACTAAATTCTCATCAATGTGACCAGTTGATTGTTTGAAGTAATTAAGAATCTTTATAGCAATAATGGCCTTGGAGAGTGATTAAAATAGGAAAAAGAAGTGTATAATTAGGGCTACCACTTCATCAGAGCCCTCAGGTTCCCCTGTTAATTAAAGTTTGGATCTCGAGACCAATTAGAAAGTACACTGGTTGAATGAGGTGAAACCGCTGTTTGGCTTTCTTTAGACTTTCTTTAGAGTTATTTTGTGCGTCTCTGTAGTAACCAATGGTACATTGGTACATGTATGAGAACATGATGTGTAGCTGTCAGGGTTGGTAAGTAACTAATTACATTTTCTCATGCTACTGTAATGAAATAAGTTTTGTGTTCTGTTTTGAGTATTTTTTTAAAGTCAGTATTAAGTATAGTAAGTATTGTACTCAACATGAAGTATTATACTCAGTGTTGTGCGCAACATTTTAAACCACATTCTTTCAGATAACAAATGTTGTGGCTCTCTGTAAGCATCAGAAACTGGACAATCAAACTGATAAATTTAGTCTGTCAGCAGGCATAGGAGATGTAGTCTGGTTT
The DNA here is from genome assembly GCA_900302535.1 of Neoniphon sammara. Lineage (NCBI taxonomy): Eukaryota > Metazoa > Chordata > Actinopteri > Holocentriformes > Holocentridae > Neoniphon > Neoniphon sammara. Next base: position 14,127 of record OMKZ01003135.1, on the reverse strand, counting down.
ACTTTATTGGTGCACTTTTTTGTAATTTCAAAATTTCCTATTAAAAGAATCTAGTATGAACTTTATACTCATTTTAGAATTGCATAAAAAATTGCAACTATTGTTTCTAAAAAGTAGCTCATTAACTTTTACTGAGTACATTTTAAATGAGCCACTTTTAACTTTTTCTTCAATAGATCTTTACAGCAGTGCCTCTACTTAAGTAAAATATCAGCAAAGTAGCAAGACTTTTAGTTGAGTAGCAATTTCTAGTACTACAACTAGTGCAACTACATCTACAACAGTAACTCCAAAGTGGGGTCAAGTGACCTGCAGAAAGGCAGCTTTAAGGTTGGTAAATCATTTTAATTCTCAGATTAGGCTATGACTTTATTCTTGTAACCTTACAACTATTTTCATAACATTACGACTTTATTCTTGTAATATTATATCCTTATCTTGTAATATTATGGCTTTGTTGTAACATTACAACTTTATTCTTGTAATATTATTTTGTGTGAAATCTTTTATTATTATTATTATTATTATTATTATTATTATTGTTGTTGTTGTTATTGTTGTTGTTTATTATTATTATTATTATTATTATTATTAATTTCTGTGGCCGTAAGAACACATTGTATGATGTCATACAAACACATTAAGCTTAAAAATAAAATGGTAAGTTCAGGAGAGAAAAAAAAAGCTAGTGATAATGCTTTGAATCTTAACTGTTAGCTACTTTTAGCTAGCTCGGGCTTTTAACAGCATAGAATGCTAATATTAGCTGATCCTAAGTTAGCAAGTCAGCCCATAAGCTAATGCTAGCAAGTTCAAAAGTACCAGTAATGCACTCAGTGTTGATGTCACATTAAACGAGACAATGTGATTGGGTAAGATGTGTGTTGAATTCAGGGCAATATTGTAATGTTGATCTGAGGCCAGAAGCTACTTGGTAAAATCACCATGTGCCAGAGCGATAGAGTGACCACTGCGGCTCTGTGGGCAGAGAGCAGTGAGTAAGTGGGTAGATTCCGGAGATGAAACCACTGGTGCCACTTTCATTTCCCTCTGAGGCCTCCCTGAGGCTGAGTGCATCTGAAATGTGAGAGGCTGTCAGGAGACGAGTCCATGCAATTTAACTTACTGGGAATACTTAGTGCTGTACCGCTGAAAACACTTTCCCTATCACAACAATTAGGAAAGAACAAGAGATGAACAAAAAAAAAATGCCTGCACACCACACATCCCACACTGTTTCCATGCTTCTATGATATCTAGAGATCAACTGCAGAGAAGTAAACAAACAATAGAGATAGCATAGTGGTCACAGATGATAATCAACAACTGTAAGAGAGTCTCTGGACTGAAAGATAGCAGCACTGCAATGTCTTCTCCTCAGGAGGATTTAAATCACCCTCAGTTTTAAACCTCATGCACACAGAGTTGATATGGCATCGTGCCCATGTGTGAGTGCATGCATGTTTGTTTGTGTGCCATGTCTGCCTGTGCCGTCTTTGTGTTGTGCTGTCTGGCCCATGTTTATCCTGAAAGACAAAGAGAGTTAAAGCAATACATCATGAGCAAAAGTTTATATCTATAAAAAAAAGTTTGTATTTTAGTTTGGCAAATGTGCTATTCAAGAGTTGCTTTATGTGTTTATGACACCCTTTTTGCATGAAACACACAGGAAGAAATCCATGGTATGGAGACACTAATTTCTCTGAACGTAGCCCAATGGTCCAAATTGCAATGTATGAGGCATGGCTGCCAATCATAGTCACATGTCAACATTCACAAATTAAGTAGCTATACTGTAGATAGTTTTATTTCTATGTCCATATGCCAACCTTGTATTGAAACCAACACATTCTCACTTGTTCTCTGGTTGTTATTGAAAGTCAACGTGCAAAATCACTCAAGTAAAAGTAGATGAGGCAAGCTGTGGCAAAGTCGGCACACCAGCAAAATTAAATTACACCACAATACAAAATCACTCCTGGAATCACTTCTTTTTTTTTAATCTAACAATGTAAAGATGTCAGTAGATGGATTTCTCTTTAATAAAGCATTACATTGCAGTACGTTTTAACACCCCTGCCTACAGTATGCAGCAGCTTCACAAATTACACTATTCACCTACACTACAAACACGAGGTCTTGGTTGCTTCCTTTTATAAAAGCGCAGAGGCTTTCCATAAATATCCTCATGATTATTCCCATGTCAGGAGTGGACTGCAGGAAGATGGATAGAAACATTATGTAAATGCAGGAACTCTGACACAAGTGCTGGTGGTGGGAACTATAGACATGCCAAGCCGTATGTTGCTTATGTTGTTGGTGGTGGGCGGCAGCTGTATTTACCAGTGGAGCATGCTGTTCCATCTGATTTAATGAGCATCGGGGCACTTCAGAGCTGAGGCCACTGTTCACCTCAGAGCGAGAGTGGGATTTCACTGACTGCCAATAATAATGAGCCGTTATTATAGTTTGTACACTTTGTGTGGCTGAAGGACGGGACAAACATGCAGATGTGTAAATGTCCTACACGCCAGAATTTAACCACACGTTTTGTTTTGTTATTGTGAAATTGTGAGCATCCTCTCTGTGAGGACTTTTTTCATGCAGCATTTGAATACTTATGTTCAGTACAGGTTGGGGGGTTGCTTCCATGACAGGATAGGAGTTTATTTTTGTTATAAGATATAGTCTGTTGGTAGAAATGCTTTGCTTCTTTCATCTGGGGGATTTCCTTCCTGCTTTAAGGTTGCCAGTCTACAGAAAGATAGGAGATTTAATAGGGGCTTTTAACTTGTAGCCATGAAATAACCAAATGCAGGATTATGCTCATGCCGCAACATTAGCTATCCCTCCCCTGGGGAACGTCTCCACAGGTGCACATTTTGTATTCATAACAGAGGAATACGTGTGCACTATAAGCTGAAGATTATGCAGCGCTATACAACTTTTATCAAATTGCTTGCTTTTGCTTCTCTGGCGCTCTGGATATTTTGATGCTCCTTTCCCTGTCAGACAGAAACTGTGCTTTGGTGAAGTCATGCAGTTTCATGCAATTTACAGTTTTATACTAGAATTACAATTGGTTAACACCATGGCTTTGCATTTACAGTGCAGCTGCACTTCAAGGGTTGTGAGCTGAATTCTATGTTAAAGAAAATCCACCTTTAGAGCTCTGGTACCATTTATAACATGGTTCGTGTAGCTGAATAGGGTGCACCTGTTAACATGTTAAAAGTATCTTTAAATAGCTTAAAAAAAGCATTGATTGCTCTGCAGCTGTTTTGTCAAAGAGGCCTTTGTAAGCCCCGGTGAAAACGAGGCTTATATGTGCTTCTTCACATTCAATTTGCAATTCTGAAGAGACCAAATTTACTAGTTCAGTGGTATAAATAAATCGTGTTGAAACATCCTCATTGCTACACAGAGGAATCACTCATGTGCCACAGTGCAACTCAGTAATTGTCTCTCTGTTCCAACTCGTGAATAGCTCCTTGTGGCTCTGACAGAACTGAGTATATAAGTTCATGTCTCCCTCTGCAGGGCAAAGTCAGAACATACAGTGGACGTCGTCCTCAAGGCCTTTCCTCCTGCTACACTAGTAGTCGCTGTAATACAGGGTATGAACATAATGCATGAAGCCCTTTTACATTGCATGGCTGACTTTTAATAATTCATTTACAGGTTGGATGAAATGAGCATCTGTCTAAATACATTTTGTTGTTGAACTCCCAAATTGTGTTTTACATGGGTCAAACACTGAATGTTAAAAGCCTTTTACAATGAATAGAAAGTGGTTGATTAGGGGTATGACAGATCCATAGATTATCAATGAACTCTTTAAAATCCAAAATTAACAATTATTTGATTTGATTTGATTTTTTTTAATCCAAGGTTCTTCTACCTTGACGAAATCTGTGCTCCATCTCCCCCCACTCGGTTCAATCAGTATTTTCTTCAGCATCTAGACCGGTATTTGCGCAAATCTGACGTGAAGCGAATACCTGAAACCCAGGAAACTGACTCATGTCTGTGAGAAAATTATGCTGGGTTTTCAGAAGTGTCTACAACTGGACAATCCCAACTTTATTCCACACAAACAGCCCATTACTGCTGCTCTGCAGTTGACCCTGGAATTTCAAAAGCAAGCTTGTTTTTCCATTCATGAGGTGAAAAGTCACAATCAGTACACCTGAAAGACCGGTATTACACTGAACTAAACCTGCCAAAGGTCTCAAAGTCATCATCATCATACATGAAGCGCAGCCCTATATGTGAATAATTTTAATGCTGTAACTCTGGCCATGATTTGAAATCCTTTTTTTCATATTTGAGAGTGAATTAGCACTAAGAGGAACAGTGATGTTGTGGCCGGATTTACATGATGTCATCTTAAGAATTCTGTTAGTGGAAGCTCTGTGCTGTCTTTGCAAAAACACAAAAGCGCACTGAATGAAATGCCAACCTGATGAAAGCCGCCATGTATTTCATTCTTGTTCGACTTCACACAGTAAATCTGCTTGCAGTCCGAACTCATTACACCATCGAGTGCTAAAGGGCACATGAGTCATCGCGGCATATCTGTAAGAGGGGGCAGAAAACCACTCGACTACTGGAGCCCACGTGCCGCTTTTTGGCTCGTGGTGATGTCATAGCCAGAGACTTCCTGAACACAAGGTTCATTCACAGAGCCCTCCTCCCCGACACCGGGACCAGGCACCAAACAAGCTGTCTCCATGGCAACAGGGCCGCCGGGCATGTGAGTTCTCCTCTTGTTGTTATTTGTTTGATGGTGGGGTGGAGCTCAAAAGTGTGTGTCTCTCTGTGTGTGTATGTGTGTGTGTGTGTGTGTCTGTATGCATGAGTGTGTGTGCCTATGTAAATAGCTCATATTATTAGGCTCAACTGTAAGATATGAATATTTTCATACCGCATATATCCGGCTCAAAAACAAACATGGTAGGAGGAGGGAGTGTGAACCGTGTCTGCACCAGGGAAACTCAGGACAGGAGCTGTGTTACTGTGGCGGTGTGTGTGTGTGTTTGTGTATGTATTTGGGGGGTGGGGGGTCTGATGAGTCACTGTCTACTGCGGGTCTACTAATTTCCAATTTTCCTCTCTTTACAGCTAGTGAACAGAGTGAGGAGACACCTCTGAGCTGCCCCTGCTGCTGCAGGTCTATTGACAGACGCTGCCAGTGCTGATTGGCAACATTTCCAATAAGCCTTTACAAATCCAGAGACAAGTCTCAGTGTTGACATGAGGCCATAATGTACAATGTGTAATCTACATTAGCAAACACGGATCATCATGAACTGCTGTGAAATATAAACATTCCAGTGGAGGTCAAATAATTAATATTTCTACCAGCAAATAATGCATTGCTTTTTCTATCTTCTCCACAATGGTTACTAATATGTTGTTGACATAACAGATTATATTAGATTAACTGGTTGATTCATTCTCTGTATTTATTTTGAAAGGAAACGCAGAACAGTGAGTACTGTATATGGTTATGATTTATTGCTACTTTCAAGGATACAAAAATAGGATGAAACAGAAATGATTTAAGGGGACACAAAGTCTAGTAGACTTAGAACAAATAGAAGACAGCTATCAAAAAGAACAATAAAATAAGATGTATTAATAATGTTTTCATTACCAAAGGCTTTCTGAGAGATTGCAAAATAATAAAAAATATAAACAAAAATATAAACTATTAAGGGGTAAGTTTAAGGCATCCTCATTCCCTTTGGAAAACAAAAGAGAAAAGACACTAATATAGGCCTATGACATTTCGTGATTGTTTACTTTTGAGTGTTACCCCTGTTGCTTTTTAATAAAACAGTTTTTCCTTATAATAAAACAGATTAAAACGTATGTGTTGATGACTCCAACTTTCTATAAACACAACAGACTGACAGTTAAAAGATGCATTACATACAACAAATCTTTCTCTATTTTAGGCAACTCTAACTTTGAAATCTAAAACATGGACAATCATTACACACTTTCTAATATTTACAGAAAGGGAAAAAAACTATTCAATATAGATTACATTCAAATAATGTCAAATACACTTGTGCTGTACATTGAGAAAATGGCTCAATGGGAAAATTTACTTAGCAAATCTATTAATATCAGCTTTACTCATAATACAAAATAAAACATTCTATTCTAACAAATAGGTCCATATTAAATATCAAATATGGAGATTCAGTCTCACAATTTCCTTTTATCATCTTTTTATCTCTACTTAACTTTTTTTTTAAATTACAGTCATATAAATGGCACTTGGCACATATAATGTACTCCAATTCACTTAGTGAAGTATTACAAAAATAATTTCAGTTTTGAAACGACCACTGTTTTCATCAATGCTAGCTCTACTGGCACATGAAATATCCATGTATCCCTAAACATTCTGTTTTGATGTGCTTACAGTGCGTTAAAGTAACAAAAAAATGAATGTTGAAAAAAATACACATTTCATTTGGAAAGGTGGGGAGATCTCAGAAACGTAAAGCACACTGCATCAACAAACATGAAGCCTATGTAGTACTGATTATACTGACTGTCATTAAGGATAGATTCAAAGTTCAATGAACTATACACAAAATGATATACATAGAAATAGGCTTTGGATATATTCTCTCGCACTGTGACACTAGCCACAGATGTTATTACAATCGATATTAAGAGAAATACAAATAAAATAGATGAACATTTGATATAAAAGCAAGAAAACCACTTTTTAACCTAAGTGAGAGGCATTCTGGGTGCCCGGCACTCAATACAAGAGCACCAATGGCATACAAATGACAAAACCCCTCACTGCAGGTGTCAGACTTCAGATACATTTTTTGACTGATTCTCAATACATTCGTATAAAAATCAACTCAAGCATGGATCTGATTTGTAGCTGCAAGAAATGTAGCTGCAAGCTGTAAGTGTAGCATCATAGGCCCCTGTGAAGCCACTTTGGCATGTCACCTGAATATAATGCAACATATATTTTGCTAATATAAAATAGTACATTATTCACATGACTCAAACATTATAAAAAAGAAACACAACACTGACCCCCATTATAGAAAACAGTGCATATTAGGAGGTGCCACAATGGTTCATTTGTATACGGTAAAGGCAGTGTGCGCTTCTCTTCACTCAGAAAACTGCACCTAATATGAGATGATCCAAGTTTAAGCTTAAGACAATCTTTTCTTGTAAAACTGTATACAAAGTTAGAAATATATTAGGCAAAATAGAGGGCTTGTGCAAGAATAATTAGGCAAAAAGATTAAGAGTTTTTGGCCATGAGGAATGTCACGTGTATTAGCATTGGGGTGACTTTTTGGTACAAGAAGTCAACCGTTTGAAAGCCCAATTACTTTTCTCTAAAAAAAACCCCCAAAAAACATCTCACACATTTTTCGTGAAACAACTACATGCTACTTAATTATTCTCTAGTACATTCCATATAGGAGCAAACTGGATGTGGGTTTATTGCCTGGGCAGTGTGGCGATAGTGCTGTTTTAGGGATTATTTTACCCCTGTTCTCTCTTTTTCTTTCTTTGCAAAATCAAACTGTATCCTTGCTTTAACCTGAAAAGAAAATTACAAAAATAAGGCACATTCTCCTGTTGGTTCCTGTTGCTTTGACCAGAAACCTGGTGGGTGCTGGCAGCAGAAGTTACGGGTCAAATTAATTCTTCCCTGTTTGCCAAATGAAACTGTTTATTGCAGGAAAAGGTCCAAAGCAAACTGCAGTGTGACAGCAGGGAGCTGACGTCCATATCTCTACGGGCGGAGGAAACCAGGAAGAGCAGGGACGGGTGTGGCGGGAGGCGTGTTACTACACCAGAGGGTCGGAGGCGGTGGGACGGCGGGCGCATGATGTCACTTCCTGCTCAGGCCCTTCCTCTATGTCTGCCCTCTGGCCTGGACACCAGTCAGATCCTTTCTTATGATCTCATTCACTGTAGAGCAGAGGGAGAAAGAGAGAAGTCAGAAAGTGAGAAGGCCAGATTGACGTAAGCCTTTTCACAGTTTAATTCCAAAACAGTGTTGCAACAGAACCCTTTACACCGCATTAAAAACCGAAGCGGGTTATATTTTTATCCCTGAAACACTGTGGAGTCACGCAAATTAAGGATGATGTGATCGAGGTTTGAATGCAGTGCAGGGAGGCCGAGACATACTGCTTGTGCTGGTGTTGAGCTACCACTAGGGGTAGAGCTACACTAAAGACCCATAGGCCGTTGCTTCCCGTTGTTGCCCATAGAGGTGTGGGTGTGCGAGTGTGTATACATGCTGTGAGTGGGGAAAGGCAGTTTGAATGGAAACTTTAACAGTTGCACAGTGCTGAAAATAGAAGCACGATGCGTGGGATGCATACCTGTGTCATGTTTTGGTATATGACAAACAAAACAAAACACAAAGCTTGAGAAGGTCTAGAAACTGTCCAGTGCAGACCAGAAATAAAGAAGAAATAAAATAAAATAAAATAATAATAATTAATAACAAAATGTACCACTACTACTACTAAAAAATATAAATAAATATAAAAATAATTACATAATAATAATAATAATAATAATAATAAAATAGGTCA
>OMKZ01003127.1:1919-16843 GCA_900302535.1 Neoniphon sammara | reverse complement strand
AAAAAAAAAAAAAAAAAAAAAGAATACAAAGATTGTCTTTTTCAACATATTGATTGCTTGTCCTGTATAGAGACATGTTGTCAAATGTTATTTAAAGATGTTAAAATGATCTAGAGTCAAAATATACTGTGCATGTTTCTGTATATTAAATATGTCAATATGCTTTGATTTTTGGAGTGTTCATTGGCACTATAGAACTGGACTGGACAGTTGCACAGCTAGGGAGGGAGGATGAATAACTGTATAGTGGAGTTCATGACAAGATTTAGGTCAGACACAGTCTGTATAATTGAAAAACATGGGGTAGGGTAGAATAGGATCCAGGTCTAAAATGGCTGCACTTAAGATCCCTGCGTTCTTTATTATCTCATCTGACAGCCTGCATCACTCTGCTCTGGGGCCCATTTTAACCCTGAGACATTGAGTGCTGTGAAGTAGCTATAATTAGCATAGACTAGCGACGTTAGCAAACGTTAGCTGACACCTCACATAGCATAGTGAAGAAGCTTGGCATCAGTGGGTGTTAGCATTAGCTGCTATGTAGGCCAGAGGCAGGGATCCAGGGGTTCAGTAGTTGACACCCATACACACAAGCACTCTGACCATCTGCAATGCATGCATGGATGCATGCGCGCGCGCGCACACACACACACACACCCCACTTAAGCCTCTGCCCCCTCACACCCACACAATAAGTATATGTCCTGCTATATATATATATGTATGTAAGATAGTAATATAGCAAGGCATTAGGTGTGTGAATTGGGAGGGTTTTACACTAAACTAAATTTCAGCTCTGACAGAAGTGTCCAACAGATAGTTAAAGTGACAATTACCTCATCTTGGAGATGATAAATTTACAAGCAGGCAGAACAGTTGGACATCTGGCATTCTCAGTCAACTTAAATAGGAGACAGATGCACACATAGCACCCTTACTATCCATGGCATTACTACCTTGCTATTTCTATTTTTATTTTGTCTATCACAATAAAATGTTTTAGTGGTATTGATTTGTTATAATGTCAAATATTCAAAATCCACTAGTCTTCCCCATAGTAGTAAAATACAAATTCCAGAAAATTGGCACTAGAATTTTGCCGTGTCAAGAACTACAAGCATTTCTATAAAAGTTTGTTAGTCACCATACGTAACATAAAAACGATAATGATGGATACGTTCATTCCAAAGGCTCTGCAATTTTTGAATGATGATAAACTTTCCTTAAATTTGATCTGAAATAAGACAGAATGGATAATTTGGGCAATAGCTGATTCAAGACAGAATTGTAATCTTGACATTCTGAACTATATTTGAAATCTAGCACACAGTTAATGATTATCATTCCATTCTTTACTCAGTGACTCAGATAAGTTACAGATAGGTAAAATTGTGAGTGTGTGTGTGTGTCTATAATTGTGTGGATGCATGGCCATTTGCTGAAAGTCTTACGATGGTTTTGTTGTAGCTGATCCACAGGATGAACCACAATTTTCTTCCTGCTGTGCATGTCTTTGTGTGTCTGTGTCTTTATGTATGTGTATGTATGTATTTATGTATGTATGTATGTATGTGTGCTTACAGCAGATCCCAGTGTTACCCCATCGTCATCAGAGGAACGAATCAGCTTAGAGGCATCGGAGCTGGAGAGGAGACTCAGCATGCTGTCTCACTGCAGCCGACCGAGCAGCACTGGTACATTCAGCTACACTTTCAAACACACCACAAATGACCAACACAGAATTGATTAAAACTCTGTAGTTTCACAGATAGATAATATATGCTTCCCCTCACTATGAATGCATAAGTTCATTATCTTTGGATGTTGGATGCCCCATAATGTTCATTATGGTGCTTTGGGATTTGTTACAAACTGTAAATCCCTGACTCATCATTGGACTTTGTATGCTCTGGCTGGCTGGTCATCACTGGTCTCACATACTGTTGACTTAGTCACTGGTCTATATTTATAAGGCCATTCTGGGAACGCTTTCGTTGCAGTTATGTGCATATATTAGTCACAAATGTGGAGCTCTGCATCGTCTGATGCTGAGGGATTGATTTTTCTTCTCTGTCCCAAAGCTCAAATTGAGTTTGAGAAGAGCACTCTGTATAGAATACCCTGCAATCTTCAGCATAAGGGAAACCATATAAAACCAGAAAACTTTGGCCAAATCTATAGAGAAAAAACAGTTTAATCAATTACAAGAATTTAAAATCAAAATTTATGTGCATGAGTAATCTGCTTAGTGTTTGATGTAAACTGATGCATGCATTTGTGTTATGTATGTCCCCTTTCAGATTGGCTTATAAATTACTTCATTGGTAACTAATAATTTTCTTGCCCTCTCCAGCCTCCACCTACAGTTGCAGCACATCTGTTGCCGGGGACGACCACAGCAGCATCTCCAGCTCCTCCTCCAGCCAATCGGACGCGAGCTACGGCAGTAGAATTCCCTTATGGGCAGAGCCACCACCTAGGCCCCACCTCTCCACTGAGACCCTGTCAGGCTCTTCTGCACCGAAGAGCTTGACCAGTTCAGAGGACCGACTTCATGCCGCTGTGATGGGAAGCTCCGGGATCCGTGGGTCCTCCAAACAGCTTCACCCTCGTGGACTCCATGACAGCGGGCGGCAGAGCTCGTTAGACAGCGGGATCGGTATAGCAACAGGCAGTCAGTCGTCTTACTCTGGGAGCTTCTCGTCCTATACGGGCAGCTTGGACACGTCCAGCCAAGGTGGAGGGGAGGAGTTTGGCTCACTGGTCAGCCTACCTCCTCCTGCTCCTCCTCCACCTCCTTCATCTCCTCCTCCATCCATAGTTATACCAGAGCATCATTCTGCTACCCCCACCTCCTGCTCCTACCCTTCCAGGCCTGGCTCTAGTGCCTCTAACGCATCTTGCAAGCACAGTGATGAGTATCAGATCCCCAGCCTGCTCAAACTACGGTACGACACCCCCAGGAGTCTGCTCCAGACCCTAAGGGAGCCTTTAGCTCAAGGAGGCCCACCTGAACTGGGCAAGGACAGCAGGAGCGGTGGGGGTGATGGTGCTAGTCAGGGACAAGGACTGAGCGACTCCCCAACAGAAACCTCCCCCCAGCGTCAGGCCACGATGCAGCGCTCCCACTCCTGGGGCAGTGAGAGGGCGCCCTCTGTGGACAGTGTGGGGAGATGCACACCCAGGCCCTTCCTGCTACCCGGCTGCCCCACTTGTGGAGGAACACAGGTAGTGAAGGCCTTTAACACTCTTTAGTATATTATATACTTTCAAATAGCACATCAGAAGGAGTATTAGTAACATGGGGGCTAACAACTGATGCATAACACCAGTAAGTCCACTATGAAGTTAAAATCCCAGTTCAGAGGTTGGACTACATCAGGTAATACTTAGAAAAGATCCTATGACAAGGACTAGTAAATGGAAAACACGCCTTTCATTAGATTGGGTGAGATTCTAGTCCCCCTGGGGAAATTGGGTTAATCACATTAAAGTATACCATCTAACAATGTAAACACAATCTAAGCCTTTGCAGCTTTATATTATTATGGAATTAAAGCTCAGGATTAGCAACGCACATTGTCAGCCCCTTTCACCAAAGACTGTCAGCTAATTGGAGATGGAGCAGAAATTCTCAGACTTCGAATTCTTTGGCAGGTTCTTTTTCTGCTAACATTTACATTAAGGATGGGGACTTAATTAAATGAAGCAAAATGTTTGCAAATCATTATGCAAATCACTTACTCCATCACTTTGTTTGCTCCCATGGAAGCTAATCTTCTCTTAATTCGTCTGCTTGCACTTACTAAGCACTCTCAGACTGGGATTTTCTTTCTCACTAATACACAGGATCTTATATAACCATCCCTTGTGCTAATAAGCTAGGGTGAATGCTTAACTTTGCTTCAGTATTGGGGAGGGAGGGAATGGAGTCAGTGAGTGTAAGGGTATCATTGAGGTTTCCGTGTGGGAACTTGCTGTTGCAGAGGTTCAACTAAATTAGCTTTGCGACTCCTCCAGAAGACAGCACTGTGAATTCTGGCATAAGCCTCTGTCTTATTTCACTCTCAGTAAGCAACACAAATCAAGACCTCAGCCACATACAGTAGGCTTCAAAACTCTGAGATCACTACCAAAAATTGTTTAAAAATTGTTGACCGAAAGTCAAAATTTCTCAAAATTTCGTGTGTCCACTGGTTGCCTTAATTGCAGCTTGCCTTCTGTCTGGTATCGATTCTATGAGGTTTTGCAGGATTTGGGAATCCATGTTATTTCAGCATTGCAGAGAGTGTCTTGTGATCTTACAGTTACACTCCTTGCTCTTCCTTGAACTTAGGATAGGCCTGGCACAGCTTCACTGCATATTTAGGGTCACTGACCTTCTGGAAAATGAATCCTTCAGCACACATATTTAAGCCAGAGGTGATAGCCTGCCTCTGAGGAATAGAGTGTTACTTCTCTTTGTAGTTGATCCTAAGCAAGTTGCCAGCCTTATAAGAGAAGAAACTTAACCTGAGTATTTGCACCACCCTGTTTAACTGTAGGCCTTCTCCCCACATAAGCTCTCCAATTTCAGAGGTTAAGCTCAAACTTTGATTCATCTGTAAACACGACTTTCTTGAAGTCTTCCGCAGTGAAATTTTGGTATTGTTTGAGCCATGCTTAAACATTTAGACTTATTTAGTTGTTGAAGAAATTGTTTGGAAACTTCTACTCTTCCAGTTGTGCTCCAGTTTGCCATTTGTCTTTTGACTCTACTTTTCCTAACTGGAGTTGGGTGTTCTTTGTTCACTTTGCTTTGTATCTTGAATGCAGATGCTTTTATGTCTCAGAGAGGTATCAGCTTGACATACAGGTCTTCAGACAGTGTGGTCACTTAAGGTCTTCCTGTCTACCTTTTTTGGGATAAAAATGACTTGATTTGTGAAAATCTCCCTGGCAAGTGTTGTAGTGCCTCTTCAGCAACTTCCAATTTAGCAGCAGTTTGGTGCTGGGATTGTCTTTCAGTATTCAAGAGAACAATTTGATCCAAACTGCTTCATAAAGATCCACTGACCTTGCTTAAGCCGTAGTGACAAAAACACATTAAGGACCATATTAGATTAATCAGTATCAGGTTTGAAAGACCAAAACAATTTACACTTGGTATGAGTTCTCAAATAGGTGAAAATAGTGTCAGTTCTAGATAGTGTATGCCCCAGACTTTTGGACTGAATATCTGAATATCTGTGTTCTCAAATAGCTGTCGCACCATATATTTCACTCAAATTATATGGTCCCGTATTTCTGCAGCATTTCAGAGACTCTTTGATTCCTGTGCGGGACGTGTACGGCACTCTGTTATTCTGTTAGGCTCTGCTGCCAATGATCTGAATGATCTTGGGAGAGTTTTGCCTTTTACAGCAAAATGGATAAAAAGATTGAAATGGAACCTGAGCGGTACCACTAGATATGAGTCATTACAAACTCAGACCTTGACCATTTGAAAAAAATGAACACCTATTTTGACAAAATGACTCCTGGCGTGAAATACTGACTTGAAAATAAACAAATTTCAGGTGGCAATTTCTCCCAAAATTGATATACAGAATTTTGGAATGAAACCCTCCAAATATAATGTAATTCATTCACTGATTGTCTTAACCTGGTTATTCAGAAAGCAGGGACACACCATATACAGGTCACCACTCCATCACAGGGCTGATAGATAGATGCACACTCCAGTCACGCCTACGGGCAATTCAGAGCCTCTCGTCCACCTGACTCGCATGGCTTTGGACACTAAATAGAAAGGTCTGGGAATTGATTCAGGTCCTCCTTGCTGTGAGGTGACAGTGCCACCCACTGAGCCGCCATGCTGCCCGTTGTACTGAAATTATAATTGAAAAATTAGGTATGGGTTTCCATCAAAAATCTGTCAAAAAGAATTGGTATTGTTTTCCCTTTGATATTTTCCGTTTGAAGTCTCAAAAGACAGTTCTTCACATCCAGTAGTGTCTAATTAATTTTCTGATGGGTTGTGAAAAGTGCTTCCCCCCATAGTGTGCAAATTATCATCAGAGCAGGAGAGGAAACAGCATGTCTTGTGATTTCTGACAGCTTGTGTAGGAGTGTGTGTATGTGTGTGTGTGTGTGTGTGTGTGTAGGAGAGGGAGTAAAAGAGGAACCGAGAAACTTGATGAGCAGTGATGAAACAGGCAGAAACGCTCGCAGAGGAGAATCCTACGAGTTTTTCTTTATTCATCATTCCTAAACTCTTGTGTGTCAGCGGCTGAGCGCAACAAAACGTTGCACTTTTCATGGCGGGTAATGAGATGATACCTGATTCCAACACCTCTCATTACATTCAAGGACACACACCGATCATGTTAGAGAATATTCCTGGATAGACAGAATTTAGGAGAAGAAAAAGGGCAAATTGGGACACGGTCTGATTTCTCATGTTTGAGTAAGCCTCAGTCTGCCACCTCCTCTCAGATGTCAGCTCTGTCCTCGCAGCTCTCGCACCTCATTTTCTTCCCCTCTGGCTTTTCTTCTCCATTTCAGTCCGTATTTTAACCTCCTCATTCACATTTGCTTTAATTTCCTTTCCTCTCACAATCTCTTCTCTTAGTCAGTCTACCCATTTGTCAGCAAAGATACACATGAAAAGTTTTCATTGCAGCCGCACAGAGGATGAAGATTGATGACTGTTATTGCTTCTATTGCTCTGTCAGCTCACGTCCCTGTTTTACTGGAAATGCATTAATGCCATAAAATGTAGCTGTGCTTTGACTCCAGCTTCCCTTTCGTCTTCCCACCCAGTGCAGTCACAGCTCTGACAACTACATCACACCAGAGCAGTGGCGATCAGCCAGGATGAGAGGCTTGACGCAGGTAAGGTTATTTCTGCCCGTTTCAAATTGTTCAGAGACGTCTGCAGCCATAACACACGAGCCAGCGTGGCCAAATTTAGACGGCTTCATTCCAGCAGCATGAATCAAGCTTATTTCTCAACACGGGCACAGAATGTGGAGCAAAGAAAATCAGATTTAACCCTTTTCTAGAGAGGCTGAAATAACCTTTCTGTTGTTTAATTCTGTAGGTTGCTTCACCATTTGGTCCGTCACCTACTGCAGATACACCAGGTATGTGTGTGTGTGTGTGTGTGTGTGTGTGTGTGGGTGTGGGTGAATACATGGATGTCTCATGTCTTTGTCACCATATGAACTAAAGCAAAAAACCCTTAATAAGAAAAAGCATCTATTAACATGTTTTTATTCCCAGACACAGAACAAGATGACACTGGTGGTTTTGTGAACGGGTCAGCAGCTCCACAGAGGTCAGAGCCCTCTTTGTTACCTCCTGCCCCCCCACCTCCACCCAGCACACACAGGCCAACATCAAGCCCTGGTAAGATGTCACTTATTTCTGATAAATTCATTATCATGAACTCAAATGTAACTGTTTTTGGTGTTTTTCCCCCAGAAAGATTGCCTTTAGTGAGTGTGGCTAATCTGAAACAAAACACTGGAATTAAATCTAACCTCATCTAAATTTCTGGTTAGCCTATGAACAGGATTTGCCCAGGACAGGAGACCTCAGACTGGATGAATACATTATGTTGACATGTGAAAAAACATTCAGCTGCCACATCCTATCAGCCAAATTGACACTGCAAAGATTTCGGAACAACAGCAATGTACTTTATTTTATTTCCTATTACTTTCTCCTCTAGGGGTGTTCCAGTTTCCTGGAGAGGCTCCTGCCTCCCTGTCCCAGGACACCAGGCTCCGTATTGACAACACTGCTAATTATGTCAACATCCCCATTAGCCCCCTGGCGGCTAAAGCCAGCAGAGAGCTCCTCTACATGGAGCTGGACCTGCAGGAGCCCAGCACAGCCTCAGTGTTCAGGTCACCTGGTGCTGTGAGAGGTAACACTTTGCAGCTGTGCAGACCCAGTAAGAACACCAAGCTTTAAACAAGACTTTTTACATCTTTGAATTGTTTTATTGCTGCTTCTTCCTTTTCCATTTGGCTTCTACCGAAATGGTGGCAGCCTTTGCATCCCATTTCATCTTTTTTCCCTGAAGTGTGCAACTGTCCACCACGCAAACGTACATTTTAACAGCATATGAGAATATACATGCCAAAACGCCCATCACATGCTTTGAAATTCATGAGGGATAGCTGAAGGCACACTTCAATGGAAAAGAAGAAAGAATTGGAAATGTTAATTGGAATGTGGGAGATATTGTCCTCCTGCTTAGCTGACACTGATTGCTGTTTGGTTTGGCTAAAACTTGATTTGCCTGGCTTTCTCTGCCTGCTTCTTCATACAGATGCACATAGACAAGCTGGTTACTTGCAGGATACAGCTCATTTGTTAGATTTGGTGCCAGTATATCTCTGCTTGCAAATGTATTCCTCACATTTTACAGTATGTTAAGCACAAAGACAGCAAAATATGTAAAACCCACCATGACAAACTAACAAAAATACAAAGCCAGTGTCTATATTTGGTTTTTTGAGAATTTAATGAAGGACAAGTTCCCTGCTACAATATTTTTTCCTGCTTAGACCCCCCTCAATGTATCTATAGGCTGTATTTGAATAAATAAAACAACATGGGAATGCGCTCTTTGCAATTCACATGTGGATCAGTCTGCTTAATGAATGAGGAGAATTAATTTATCCATAAGAAACACTGCCGTATGAAGTTTCCGGTACTTCAGCGGCTAATTTATGTAGTGTGATTGCACATGTATTAGCTGGATTGTGAAAATGAATTCTGACATTACCAAAGGAGTTTATAACAGTTTAAATTTATTAAAGTTCAGGTATGAAGTGTCAACTTAGAGACAACATCTTAAATGTTATACTATTAATCACAAATTTTAAATTATGCAGAGTCCTGTCAGGCATCACTTCAGGATTAAAGTACTTGAACATTGCATCCCACAGATTGATTAAACCATTGCATGTTTGTTTGACAGAGGAAAAGTAGCTGCTGATATGGCCTGTAAAGCAGTATGTTTAGTTAAAAAAAAGAAATTCTCACAGAAACATAAATTTCCCCTTTGTTTCTCCCCTTGAACCCTATTGATTTTCCAACCAGAAGAGGGCTCCAGCAGGTACGCCCACCTCGACATCACTGCCATGGAAACAGCCCAGAAAGTGGGGGTGGAGCATGCGCAGGGGAGGGAGGACAGACTGACTCAGCTGGAGAGCAGGAGGAGAGGGCCACCAAACTGACCTCCTCTGTGACACTTGAATGTATCACTCACTGCAGATGCTCGCAAGAGGCTCTTCATGAAGAAAAAAGCTCAAATACAGTCGTTCATCACACAAACCATTCTCTCTCTCTCTCACACACACACACACACACAGCTCTGCTAGTATACAGAAGTTCCCACAAAACGATCCATTCCACAAACCAGACTCTTTCCTGGAAGAAAAGAGTCCGGGAAACCTCTTATGCAGCTGCCAACTCCGAATTAAAAGAAAAATCCACCCTTGAACACATCATAATAAGTCATATTATTGTAAAGTTATTGTAATTTACTGTTTTGCTGTGCTCACTTTCCCTCAGCCTGCTGTCACATCCACTTCAGTCAGTGAATTTCCCAGAATGAATTTCAACCTTTTCTCAAAATGGAACAGTGTCTTAGTGGCTGAATTGCATTATCGTTTACTGGGGCTTCTGTTGGTGCAGAAATTGTTCTCTCTCCTTCTTCTGAAATGGATTTCTCCCAGTATGACTGCTGAACATCAGTGCAAGATGTCTCCTTGAGGAACTGATACCAAAAATGTACATTGATGTTTTAGATAGAGGAAAAATGTCTGCTGTCACAGCAGACTTTTTTTCCTCTATCTAAAACTGCTGCAGCTGCACCAGAAATACCTTATGTTATCATGTCTTCTATGTTTGGCTGATTACACTTAAAATGCTGCTGTTTATCAAGCGTTAATGTGTTTTACAGTGGATTTTTCCTTTAATAGTAGGGAGATCACTGTGCTCTGACTGGAGCGTCATTTGGGTGTGGGTCTGTTTGTTCATACTGTCCAGCTGTGTCACTTCTCTCACCAAGAAGACACCTACTGCTATTGTTTATATTAAAATTATTTACAACAGGGGTCAAGCAGAATATAAATGCCATAATAAGATCAAAATCCTCCTCACTGCACCGACGCCTTACAATAAACTAGTAGGAGAGTCCCAGCTTGCCAGGCTATCATTCCACATCAGAGCTTAAGCAATCAGTTGAAATAAGCAGCTTAAAGATCTCTCCCTGGTACAAATTACATAAATCCATGTGGCCAGGGCAGGACATGACTGAGCAGTCAGTTGGTAACATTATTCATCCGGGTAATCAATGTCTCTGCTTCTGGTTTGAGAGAGGACAGGGATGCTTGATGATGAATGAGAAAGGTATGTGTTCCCTCTTCTCACTCTTGTCTTGATATCATCAGGACAAATTGGGACAATATTTGACACTAATTTATTTTTATGGTGGCTCTTTCCCGCCAGTGTTTTTGAGAATGAGGGTAGGAGAAACGACATCAGGATGAGCCAAAGGAAAACTTGGTGTTTCTCCAAGGATGACCTGTTAATGTCTGTGGGACACCAGATGTGGCTCCTCTACAAGATAACTTGTAAATAGTAGCTGCTTTTATTTATGCCAAGACAATAGGAAAGATAAGAAACTACATTTTTAAAATATTACTGTTATTGACCTTGAATGATGTTGCCACTTGTATCTTACTGAATATTAAAGTTTGCTGTTATATTTTCACGTTCTCTGCTTTCAGTGCTTCTTATCTGAATCTACAAGGCTTTCTTCCTCTTACATTGGGAAGACAATGGCAATATTGCAAAATCATGTCAACAGGACAGGTAAGATACTATACTGGTAACAGCTGGTGTGATGTAGCATTTATTATTTGCAGTGGTAATGACAGATGGGTGTGGACAAATTGTCTGGCCAACAGTGTGCAAATACTCTGGGAGGAGAATTATGATTAGTTGGCCGTTTCCCAGGACCTGAGTCACTGCTCACCAGCCAAACTACATCATCTGGTTAAGACTGACTCAAATGCTGCTGTCCATTCCTCACTGAACACCCACGCAAAAAAATGGCATTCCAGGAGTCCTGCTACACCTTGCATCTTCACTCTGACCAGACAATTCCTCTGCACCTGTTTGTAATTAGCTGTAAAAATAAAAGCTACAGTGTGCAGCACTTGGCCCAAGAGTACCTGAACGTATCACCCAATGTGTACACTACTTTATATGCTTTCTGATGGAAAATATAAAAGATTCACTTTTTTTTTTAAATCAGCATTGTCCATTATCAGAACATGAATTTTCTCATCCAGTTGATATAAAAACATCTACAGTGTAGTATACACTATGTACAAACAAACCACACTTCATTTAGCATTTGATCAAACAGGCTTATTTGTACACAAATTAATGACTGCTAATTAGCTGTTAGAAGTGTAACATTACAAAATTTAGAAAAACTGACAAGGAAAAACACTGATTCTTTTACAGTAGATTAAAAGGAATGGGGGAGGAAGCATCATACTTGTTTGTGGTTGTACAAAGGAATCATTTCAGTTCATTCAACCTTCAGTGAGATGAGGAGGATGGGCCGAGGCTCTCAGAGCTCGTTATGGTTGAGTCCCTGGCGAGAGATCTTGTTGGTCAAGTCCTGCAAATGTTTCTTCATCTGAAATAAAAATAGAAAGAATTAATACTCCATATAATCTATGTGTTTTATCCATCTTCAAAATCAGCTAATGTTATACAACAAAGAGAAACACTGGATGTTCACCCTGATCTCCTTGTCTCTAATTGTATTTTCCAAGCATTACAGCTTGTTAAGGTTAAAGCCAAGGAAAAACCCTGTCATCCTTCCCTGTGCCGCTCCCTACCTTGTAGCCCATTTCTCTGGTCTTCTCAGCAATTGTGTTGTACTTTTCCTGGTTCCTCTTGATGTGCTCCTCGTCTCCTAAAGCTTCCACATGTCTCAGCTTCTGGTGGGACAAGTCCAGCTGCTCCTGGTAGTGGCTGTGCTTCTCCACCTTGGTCTCAAAATGACGCAGCTCCTCCTAAACGGGGAGGGATTGACACAGGGTCAAGTTCACCTTCAATGCTGCACCAGTGCAAACTAAAGCTCCTTTCGCACATGCCGCATCTTCTGTTGATTTACTTGCACAGGGGTTATATATTGAAATATTTTTTATTGCAACTTTATGGTACAAGTAGCTCTAACGCATGTGTGAATATGCCCTAATATTACACAAGCATGTACAACATCAGGACACTCTGACGCAAGACGTTCACAATTTAGCAAGGAGGTGACAAGGTTATTCCATGCCGGCTGTGCCTTGTAAAAATGTGTGTAATCAGCTCTGATAAAGACCACACATACAGCAAAGTGTTTTTATGAAGGAATCGTCAGAGGTGGAAATAAGGGAGCTCCACAGCATCCGAGCATACCAAAAGAAATGCAAACTGCAGTGATTCCAGCGCAAAGGGTTGATGTCATTTCTGGGAAATTTCGTCAAATGACGACAGAGGGACGTAATGGTATTGCCAGTGTTGTGTAAATGTTAGCACTATGGTAGAACAGAAGATGGGCACGTCTTGTTTGAACAACAGAAAGAGGTAACTGTACAGATCATTTTAATCCAACAATTCAGGTGTGAAAGGGGCTTAAGAGAGCAAGAGATCTGATATGTGTCTAAGTCAGTGACTGGAGACACTAAGTATCACAGAGAAAACTTTTTTCTTTCCCTGTGATGCATCTGATCCTCCAGCCAAATATCTTTAAGGAAAACTGAGGTGCAGTCTACAGTTCTTTGTAGATTAGACAAAGGATGAAAGGGGCACAATAACAATGAATGGAAAAATGGAATGGGCATTTCAAATCTATAATGCATAAAATGGGCTCATAACATAAGCCATTCACTTTATGGTTTACTGTAACCACACACGGGTAGCTACTGTTACCAAATAAAAAAAGGACAGAGAACATATTACTGTGATATGACAAGGCGTTGTCTAAAGTAAAATTAATGGGAGCCTAAGTGTCCAAGGAGATGTCAATACAGAGAAATCTACCTTGAGAGAGTCCAGCTCGTCTTTGCTGAGGTTTGCTCTCTTGGCAGCCTCCCACAGTTCAATCACACGGGGTTCCCTGAACTCTGCACAGGAAGATGAGACCAAGAGATGAAAACAGATTAACAGGCCATAGAGAGACTTTGGAGCCCTACCAATATTTTGTTTGTGCACACTCACCAAGACATGAAAAATTGAGGAGAAACAAGACTGATGACAACCGCTTTACACGGTGCAATGTCGGACTGAGAATGAGTACGCACAGGCCTGATCACATTATTCGCTCAGTAAAGTAGCTTGCTTAGAATAGAAGAAAAGAAAAATGACTGTGGGTTTAAAGATCGAGCTGTGCTGTGACAACTGGCTCCACTGTATAATGCCATATACACAAGAAAACAGCACACAAAACAAAAACAGATGACTAGATGGGGAAAAGGAAGGGAGAATAAAAGAGAAAGAATTTAAGTCTGTCTGTGCAGGACAAGTTGGGAAATGATGGGACGATGAGAATAAGCGGTTGTGCCAGTTAGTTCTTTTTCTGCTCCTGGTCTACTTTTTTTTTGGACCTGCCTGCATCTGTGAAGCATAGAAATACATTGTTTTGCCTTGTGGGTGTATCCAGACAAAATTTTTAAAAAATAAAATAAAATCAGCATATTATATAATCTGTATTTAATATGCCAAATTTTCGGCTTCCGAACTGCAACCAATACACAAATGTTGACAGCCTTTTTTCCTCAAGTTGCTCTGTAGCCTAGTTTGTTGTCTGTCTTGTCAGCTCTGTGCCTATAAATGAATTCAGTTCAGTTTCCTGCTTGAAGCCACTGACTGAAATGAAAATGTGTGTGTTCCAATTAAAATACTTAAAACAAACATACAATCTGGCTGATGTGTGGCTCACCCATAACTGAGGTAAATAACATAAAAACACAGCAGAAAAACATTGCTAACAAATTCCTGTCTGTCGCTGCTCTGCTGCGTCCGAGCTGAAAATGCTGCAGGTGGACATTTTATCCACGGCCTGAACGTGTCACCACCGCTGAGCCGGAGCGCACACATGGCAGAGGGAGTCAGTGGAGTCAGCACACACATTACTTTTATCTTAAGTCACCAAAAAACTCCTACTGACACTAAAGCCAGCAGTATATAACATGTTATTCAAAGTGTGTGTGTGCGTGTGTGTGTGTAAGAAGAGAGGCACTGACTGTGAGGCCAGCACAAAGGGCCAGAATGATAACAAAACAGATCATTACAAGAAAATTCATCCTTTAGAGAGTAAGAAACATTTTATTTGGGCTAAAACGGCACAAGGACAAGCAATTTTAGAGCGCTGAAGGATGCAGCACTGTGGACTGCTTTAAATAGTCTCTTTCAAATAACTGAAGGTCCTTTTTTCCATCACGCCCCTTTTAAAGACACATTACATTTGAATCTAAAAGTACTAAAACACTCATGCTAAGCTGTTTGCAGATCAACACATAGGAGCTATGATACAGCAAAGTGGGCCATTAGGATTAAAAATCCCAGTGATAAAGCTGGTAAGTGCTTGTGAGACTATGATGCAGAGAGAAACAATGCGTGTGTGTGTGTGTGTGTGTATGTGTGTGTGTGTGCGCACTCTCACCACTGTCTTCACTGAAGCCCTCATGGCTGAGCTTGCGGAGGCGCTCAAAGCCCTGGTTGAGGTCTCTCATTTTCTCCTTTAGCTCCGTGTGTTTCTGGTGCAGCACATGCTCTTTCCCCTCTCCCTCCAGAGGCGAGATCACATTCTTATGTACCTCTGCTGAGACCAAACAGAGAGACGGAGGAGAGGG
>OMKZ01003123.1:4542-16423 GCA_900302535.1 Neoniphon sammara | reverse complement strand
ACAACGGCATATGACCGGCTCCTTTTCAAAACAAACATGACACTCATTTTACAGGTCAGCGCCCCCCCTCACATGAACCCAATAACCCCGACCACTGCATAGTTCAGGCGTACAACTTAAGCCAGTCAAGTACAACCTACTTTACTCGTACTCACACTTTAACTCCATTGCTGCTTCTCTAAATCACATGAACACAGCTTCCACACACACATAAGTTAATTAAGTATGAATGAATCATGTTTGCTTACTGCACCGTATCTGTACAACTACACGAAATTATTTCACATATTATGTTATACAATATTATATTATATTATAAATGTGGAATGAAGCCATGGTTACGGCCTGGCAATAGAGGGACTCATCAATTTAGACCAGTTGCGATCCGCTGGTTATCTATAAATGTGTACACTGTCACTTTACTGTCATTAATGCACTGCAAACATGTCAGTTGCTATCCTGTTATAGTAACGCGCGAATCGCCAACTTAGCTGCTTAGCGCCCAGGTTCACTAGGCCCCCACAATGACAGATGTACTGTAATAACGCTAACTGCTAGCGGTGCACACCAGTGATCTGACAGACGGGACACAACTGACTAGCTGAAGATAAAAAGCAAATAATGACTACACCTTACGATTTCCAAACAAAAAAAATAAAAAATAAACAATACGTGTCGAAATAAGATAGTGATAAATATTCATTTGTTTACATTCACTGATGTCTGTCGGTTGGTAACTTACTGTGCGCGAGGTGGTTGG
Source organism: Neoniphon sammara (assembly GCA_900302535.1). Taxonomy (NCBI): domain Eukaryota; kingdom Metazoa; phylum Chordata; class Actinopteri; order Holocentriformes; family Holocentridae; genus Neoniphon; species Neoniphon sammara. The sequence goes on along the minus strand of OMKZ01003123.1, from coordinate 15,663 downwards.
CTAGCTCAGCTAGTTAGCCTAATGGCTAACGACTGTCCAACGAAATCCTTCGTTCTTCTAATGAAGTCTTTACCTCTTCTAATCCATGTGTGTTTCACCCCAAAATATCAAATCCTGCCAAATGGATCGTCGGGAAGCAGTAAAAGTATGTTTTTTGATTATGTCCCAGTTTGGGAGAACGTCATCCATTCCGAAGCGTTTGACACATTTCTGCAACGTGAGGCCGGTGCTGTTACGCCACGCCTTCTGCATGCTGATTGGACAGATGAATTTTGCATGTGTCATATCATTGGGCGCAACGTCTGACTGTGGGCGTGTCTGAAAGCCACTTTACGCCAGCGGCTGGCAGGAGATTCACGTGGCTCTCCATGTTACACAACAGGGAAGAAAACATGGCCCTAGTTTTCGTACGTAAGCACAGATGCACTAGAAAGCTCTTTGCATTCACCCAATGAGGCAACTGGGTGAATGAATAAACGCGGCTTAGGGTTCGATTGATGCATATAGGTCTAAAGAGACTTGGTTACATCCAAAATGAAAAACTGATGAAAATGGTTTGATTTCAAGGTGAATAAGGAATAAGCGTGTGTGGAGGCAGGCTATGTAGTTGTAACATTTACTTACAGAAAGTTTATATTGTCCATATTTGATATAGAAAAATATCTTAAAACTTTGAAGTACAGAGTAAGGCTTTGCAAGAACAGTGAAACAACTCCATAAAGTACTGACATGAACTGGTGAATAAAAAGGCAATCTCCACGCACCATAAAGATCCATATTTTGTCTTGGGCACTTATACAGACACAATATACAGGGTGTCACAGTTACACAAATTGTACAGGAACTATGTCTTAGGACAATTCAAAAGATAATGGAAAGTGTACTATATTTATGTACGCATTTGTTTACATTCACTGATATGAATGTGCCACATAGTATTATTACAGCTGTACACATATTCCAAGAATGGTTAAAAACCGTATGCCATGTTAAAATTATTCTGAATAGAATAAAACTCTAACATTTATGAACATTTAAGAACCTGTATTAGTGGCTGAAAAGTATCATCCACCAGGTCTTAAGAACTTATGTGCATGGATAATGATAATAAATAGTATGATAATGGTATTACTCAAGTGTGAGAACACTATTATTTTGGGTAGGGGTGTGTGTGTGGTGGTGGTGGGGGTCTTAGGGGGCTGGTTGTAACACACCACCACCCTTGACTCAGTTGAGAGATTTTGCAACTGGAACATTGGAGCTTGTCCTTGGACCAGGGAAGAGGAGACACAGCTGAGGACTCTGATGGATGCAACAAGGATAACTTGCACTGATGGACTGGGATTGGTTGTAAAACAATGAGATCCTCAGTTGATGCAGGGAGAACTTTCTCTGACACCCATTAAGTCAGGGAAAAAAACTCACAGACAAGGCTTTGTGATAAAAGTTAAATCTGTTTTATTCAAGCAAAACATATAGGCCAAAGAGTAGAATTGCACTTATTTCTAATATAATCTGAGAAGGTAGACATAAGCAAGGATTGGCAGTTACTGGGTCTAAGATTTCTGGTGATGGGGGATGATGACAGTTCCATGCATCTCTACTAAAAGTGAGGCCTGGGAACCACTGGGCCCCTGAAAGCCTTTTGAGTGGCCTTTGGAAACATTGCAAAATAAAAGACCTTTTCTTGATGGCAACATTACATCTATATTCTATAAAGGTGTAATTGGAAGGGGTCCATACTTGAATTAGTGTCAATTTTATTTCAACAATCACATCTACTATTAACATCATCTATGCTATTCTGAAAGGCCAAACATAAGAAACTGCTAATTGCCTTGCAAACTGCTATAAAACACAAAATCATGAGTTTTGGTCACAATAATCACAGAAAAACTGAAATCACTGAGGAACTGAAATCAAATCCATACAGGCAATGCAATCCCAAAGTTTTCAATGATTATTTATTTTTTCTTCATGAATATATATTTAATTTCATAAATTGGAACATACAGCAATCATCCAGTGCTCATATGTTTTATTACACACTGACATTGCCTGTTGAAATCAGTCCTCCAAACTCAAACACTCATGAAGTTCAGCAGCAGTACTGCCTTATAGTAAGCACCCCACACAAACACCCCCCTCAAAAGAAAAAAAAATCTATACAGTGTCTCCTAAGATTAGTAATACTAATACTAGTTAACACAACAAAGTTGTCAATAAATGACAGGAAAAAATAAGAAATTTAAACAACTGAAATCAAATTACAATAGTATATGCGAGAGGGCCTTGGTGATGGAGTAAGTGCCAGTGTGAAAAGACACAGAAGATGTCAAAGATGATTAAGCTCAGTTGACCAAAGCAAGCTGCACAGTGTTTGTGTGGCACAGAGCATTCAGAGGCACGATTGCTAGCCTGGCTGGTATAAATGTTTCATAAGGTTTGGCGGTTATTTGGCTGTTCTCCAATGGAAAAATTTATTTAAGGCATCTGTCTCAAGCTACATATTCTTAACGTTTTGTGCTTGGATTACATTCACAATAAGAGGTAAACTCAGTACAAGGCAGTTCCTCTATAGCCCTTGTCAGGTTGTATGGGAGCATACATAGATCTCTAAAAGCAAATCACACAAGCTTACACTGTACACTAAGTCCGAGCTGTAAGGAGGATGGCCATGGACAGTTATGACTGGGTGGTAATGATTCAACAGCCTGTCCCCAGTAATATTTTTGTGTGGGGTGGCCAATGAAAAAACTCTTTATTCAGTCTAAAAGCTCATGTTTTACACCCATCCAGTACATAACATTGTGCATAAATAAGGCATTGTATCCCACTATTCACATATTAACTGCAACCATTCACAAAAGACTTGGCCAGCACATTTCTAAAGATTATACAGAAATTATTCAAGATTTTACCAAAATACTGGAGAAACTCTTTAAGGATGCGTTTGTGTTGAAAAGGGGGATCACTAATTTGATATGCAGGATTACTGTTACAGTGGAGGTGAACAAAAAACAGCGTATCACAAAGGCACTTGTCTTAGCCTGGCACACAATATAAATGGCTATCATTAATAAAAACATTAAAAAAAAAAAGAAAAAAAAGAAAATACATGTTGAGGAGAATTTACAACAGTATTCTTCACTTCCTAGTCCTGAGGACAGAGTGCATGTATATGCTCTGTTACACAGTCTCAGATGATTTTGTTTATACTTTTAATTATCAAAGGTAGGCTGGAACCTAAGTTGCACAATACTTCAATGTTATTAAAATATCATGACGTTAAACCACTGACATCCTTATGACTATCAAACAAGTTCATTCACAAGAGCTGGTTTAATTGAGTTACTGAGGTTGTCTTCATCTGTTTATGTACGAGATGTTTTTTGTACTCTTTGGCATGTGGCTTGGCATTGTGATACTACCTGCTTTTGAAAAACCTGGTATGGGTGTAGTATTGCAGGGTAAAATTGTGGTATTGTGGCCACGGCTTTTAAAACACACACACACACACACACACACACACACACACTGTAATTCAGGACCAGGAATGAAGACCCCCTGTAGGAGAGAAGGCTGCTGTGGAGCTCAGTAGGCAGTAACCATCTGACCTCTTCCTTTGAGACATTAATTATGCACTTTGCTCCTCTCCTCTTCTTCATCATTTCCTCCACTCCTCCCCTTAGTGTTGCTACTTTAGGAATAACTCCAAACTGAGAATGAAGAAGAGCGGAAAATTATTAAAAACTGTGTCTTTAAACAACAACAACACATATTTGGGTTGGATTAATTTTTACTGGGGTGGGTGGTGTGGGTCCTGTAATTATTACCAATGGGATCTGTCATTTTGATCTGATACACACCTGCTATGCATGTCCATACCTGCTAGTATGGACATGCACTCCAAATCACCTGATATTTTCAGCATAAGTAGAGGTTATATGAGAAACATCACTATGGCAAGCTGTTTAATATTCAATCAATAGAGCTGACTAGTAGCGATTTAATTTTCACTAGTGGCACTGACATTTCGACATGTCAAAATGTTAATTTAAGATATCGGTAAAACAATTTTAATATGTTACAAATATATTTTCAAATGTGCTAATTACTCTTTAATTTAAATCTTTAATTTAATTACAGGTATCAGTAATTCCTTTTTCACAAGTAAGAATAACGATTACAGATATTGACAATTGAAATGTCCACATGTCAATAAAGGATTGTGAACTGGAAATGTAATTTCCCATTTCACACATCAACAATTGCATTTTGGATATTAATCAGATATGTCATTTTCACAAGTGGAATTTCCTTCTTTGATACCTAAAATTCAATTCCGACTTGTTATAAAAAAAAATTGTAGATATCTCAAACATAACTTTTACTAGTATGAATATAATTTTCACTTGTTGAAACTGTATTTGAGATGTCTGAAATGCAATTCTAGATATCTGAAATTACACACTTATTAGTTACAATTCCAAGTTGACATATCAATAATTTAATCATGACTAGTCTTAACTGAATTTTAGATATCTAGAATTCCATTTATGATATCTATATATAATGTAAGAACAATTATAGATATCTACAATGAACATTGCCACTAGTTAGAATTGAGAAGTTAGAATTGTTGATAAATAATTATAACTAGTCAAAATTACATTATGGATATGCTGGCTTGGAATTCTAACTAGTTAAAAAGCAATTGTTGATATCTACAATTGCTATTAGCACTACTAATTAAGTATTAAAACGGCCTGCCACACAAACAATGCAGTTCAAACTGACATCTTTGCAATGTAATTGTGTTTGGCATCTGCTAGAAAAGTGGAAGTGTAGATTGTGACAAAAAGTGAACGTGTAGATCATGCTGGGCTTTGAATAGTAATTTGACGGAAATAGAGATCCACTATCCTATGCAACACTGCAAATAAAATCTACCTTACAAGACCTCCTCCAATAAAACTAATGGACTTCAAAAGATGCTACATTTCTTGAACAAGCAAAGGCAATCTCCAAACCTCACTAAGCACAGGTTTGTGTACTCACTAATGATGATGACCACGATGATGATTATGACAGCTATCAGAATGGCCCACATCTGTAAGGGACAAAAGGACAGCAGAATCAGTGCCAAACATATTAATCAATGGGTACCAGGATGTATGTGTTGGTAATTATTCAAAAATAAATAAATTAATTAATTTAAAAAAACTTAGCTGTGTGTTTTTAAGATTTATTACTATTTTTATAATATACATTTTTATTTGCCTGATTTTTTCACTATGGTTTTCACTATTCTATAACTCCAAATTGAGAAAGGAGAAGGGAAAATTATTAAATTTTCCTAAAATCGATTTAGGAACTGCTGTCTAGGTGGCCCAATATGTTACAGATTGCTTTAGTTCAATTAGTTCAGTGAGGCATTTTATCAACACACAGGATATATGATGTTAGTATTCTTTGTGCCATAATCAAGGGTGAGCCATTCCTATAGAGGCACAATTCAGAGTTTCACAGAATGTTAAATTACGATACAAATGAGGGCCATAGAAGATATCAGACTATGCCGTTGTAAATCTACAGGTCCATAAGAGAGGCAGCAACATTCACCAGCTACCTACTCTAACTTTCAGGGTGAGTAACAATGGGGAAGTGTGTTTGAGGCCCATATTATTGGTGCTGCATGTGTTCAGGCACCTTGCAGTTCTTCCACCAGTACTTCCTCTTGAGCTTTGCAGCACTGGTCTCAAATTGGGAGGCTCCAGCCTGCAGTGCGTCTGCTCTGTCATCCAGCTCAGACAGCTTCTGGTCACGTTCCAGCACTTTGTCCACATTGACACGCATGATGTCCACCACCTACACACACACACACACACACACACAAATATACACATACACACAAACACAATACTCCATATGTCATTGAGCTGGGTTTCCTGGGTTAATGTTATTACTTTTTCAATGTCTGTTAAGCATCCTAACAGTGGATACTGGTGTGGGCGATATGGCAAAAATATCATCACTATTTTTTAAGTATCACAACCACAATATGAATGACAATTTCTTTCATGTTGCTTTTCTATGATTATTTTGCAATCCAAATGATAAACAGACAATATTCCAAAAGAAAATATAGTAGGGCTGCAATTTCACCAGATACATGAAATGTGTTATTCATGTACAGATATGCAATTAACAATCATAATTTTCTTCATTTGGGTACTTTAAAAGTCTACCCTCTTCTAACAGACTACAGCAGTAGAGTTGTAGAGTCTGTAAGACTCTACAATCTACAAAAATGTTTGAGGGAGAAGGGTGAGATGAGGAGTGAACCATACTTTGCATGTTAAAAGATGAGTTTTGAATGACACTAGCATTTATGTTTTGTGTCTAACACTTTAGTTTTATACTGAAAATTTGATGGAACCACTAACAAGACTAGAAACTCACAGAGTACAGATAAAACACCATTTGAATTAGTTTTATTATATCTTAGCCAGGGTCTAATAGTAAACCATTGTCCCAGAGTTAATAAAGAACAGAGAAAAGTAGACTGGAGATGTATCAATATACACAAAGCATGAGGACAACAATGCTGTAGGTCTGAAATCCCCTCAGTGGCATTACATAAAGCTCTCACTGAAGGAAGAAAACACCTTGGCAAGGCAGAAATCTCACAATGGGACACAGACTTCAGCTTGAAAACAACTGAGTTTGCCCAGACATAGATAGGCACACACACAAACACACACACATACACACACACACGCACACGTACACTCCTCAGGGTCCACATAACCCATATGTTCCACTGATCCACAAACCCGGCTATTGCCCCTCCCCTCAGACAGAGCAGCAGGGTGGGGAGGAGGAGTGTGTGGGCCCATGCCAGACTTACATAACCATGGAGACTGTGATTACATAAACACCTGGCAGCCAATCAGAAGCTTTGTGTGAGACGCTGAGGTTAAAGTTCTGTATAGGAGGGTCTAACCTCCAGGGCCCTTAAATTGAAGAAGACAGAGGAGGAGCAGAAGTTGGCAGCATTTTATTTTTCCTGGATGCCCAAGATATTGTTTATTGTTGAATACAACCATTTTTGTTTTATAGTAAAGCAAAAGAGGAACACATTTGGTGTCTCTGAATACACGGAAGCATGCACACTGATGACAGAGGTAGAGAACTAGCTAGTTGCTACTGATTATAGTCTGTGGTGTTTCATGACACTGCCAGGGATTATGTAAGTCTGCTAGAGATAGACACGTTAAAACAGTGTCTGAAGTATACGGAAGAAAAGGGTAAGAGTGGAGTTAAATGATAAGAGAAGAGGGGGTTAGATGAAAAAAATGAGATATGCTGTAAAAAAACTGAAGGACTGTGTGCTTTGAGGTTCCTCTTTCAAAAGAATGTGTATATAAGCCTACACATATGTGTGTTAGCAATATAGGCTACATCCCGCTATGTATCCATATGAGTTGAATGTAGTCCTGCCATCCATAATGACACATGGACAGAGCACACACATGCTTATAACAGTAACACTGCTGACAGGCCCCTGCCAGGGATTATGTAAGAAGAGCGAGAAAGAGAAAGAGACTGCGTAAGCTTAACAAGGGAGGGCAGAGGGAGGTAAAAGGAAAATGTCTGGTCTGGCCAGATGGGCCTCTGTGATTTGTTTTTATTATTTCCATTCCAACTGATTCTCTACCCAACTACCTGTTACTTATCTGAGGTTAGAGGGAACAGAACTGCTCGTCTCTAGGTAGTCTGGAAAAATAAAATAAGTCTAGTCTGCACAAGGCAGCAGGTTGAGACAGAAGTCGTTCTGGACCAGTTTCTGGATCAGAGGCTAGTGGGAAGCTGGAGGTTAGAGCAGCACTGGTCAATAAAAAGATTCTTAATAAGCTAATTATTACAGTTTACCATAGCAATAATTATGGATTAGGGATGTGCACAGATAACCAGTTAGCCAGTCATTTTAAATTAGCCGGATAGTGAAAACGATTAATGGTTATTTGAAATAATAACAAGAAGAAGAAGAAGAAGAATGTACACTGTTTTGGCATGATGGAATGTATCCACCTTATTCCTAGCCCCCATGATACCTTGCATGAATTATGGGCGCAACTTCCGGCACGTTTTGTCACTGAACCGGAACCAGTATTTTCCATGGTAACGGAACGCTAATCCTCTTTCTGAGAGCAATTGGGAAATAAAAACATGTGGGAACACCACCTGTTACACTTCAAAAGGGATAATATTACCATACCTCTGCCTTCTACTATCAAGGAATGGGGGGACATGAAAAAGTGGCCTCAGATAACACATACTAGCATATCTAGCTACTTTATTTACAGCATTTATTTACAGTGTAACTGCACATAAATGTATTATACTGTACATAAATTACCATACATATATGTATTTACTTTTCTTGTATTTATTATACCTGAGTATTTTCATGTTACATTTTATCTGATATTTAGAAATGGTTGTCAGCTGCAGCAGCTTCATTACTGTAATTTCTGAGTTTTTCTGTTTTATATTGAAAATGTTAGTAACATACGCAGTACTGAGAGCAGCTGTAGTTACAAGAAGGCACCAGCAGAGGGAGCATAAAACTCTAGAGAGCTAGGTTAAGGGAGAGCTAGCTTCCTCCTCTCAGTCAATACATAACGTGACATGAGGCAAGACTGTGTCCGTGGATGTTTCTTATAAATACTCCCTTTTCAGGTATGAGTCCCTCATAGAAACAGCTAATGTTAAGAAATGTGTAAGATGAATGTACATAGGTGCTCTGGGAAGTGTCTGAATAATGATATGTCTGTGTTTTACAGAGTATTGGAGTTAATTATATGACGATGATTAAGCTAACTAGGGTAATCTCGTGTCATGCTAATTACACTGTTGTCTATAGAGAAATGCTCGAAGAAGCCATATGCCTGGCGTAGTTCAGTTAGTTTGCCAAAGTCTCTGGGGGAGCCGGGGGTTGAACCATGAGCCTTCCGATTACTAGACGACCCACTCTACATCCTGAGCCATGCTGTCCCATAATATGACCAACATGCCCATATTAGTTTAAGATTAGTAAGGAAGAAACGCCATGTTTTTCTTATGGTGGTTGGTTATCTATCTTCAAGCTTGCAATAAATGTTAAAAGCTCACAGTAAATTTTGACTGACATGATCATGATGATTGTCTTTGGAAGTATGATTCAGCTATTTTCCATCATCCAGCATAAAAGTAATCCAAAACCGCAAAATATTGTAAAATTGAATCGCAATGCTTACAGAATTGTAATAATTACAGAATCCCAATACATACTGCATCAGCACCCAAGTATCATGAATCATATCATGGGTCCCTGCTGATTCCCATTCCTAGTGACCATGCTTGTAGTAAGTGGTGATAATTGGATCTATATTATGAGCAGGCTGGAACCACTGGAGCCAGCTACCTAGAACACAGCTGCTCCTTTGTGGCAGTGGCAATGCAGGAGTAGCCTCTAAAGATAAAAAACATTTCGTAGAGAAAGGCCACAGAATCTCTATGATATGGAAATAGTTTGGCCATATCAAGTCTGATTCACCACACAGCTGGGAGGTGGTCTATATCAATGGTCTCATTAATCAAGATGGGAAACACCACCAACCACTTCCACTATAAGATACCGTCCCACATAGCGCAAGAAAAGAATGTCTGCATTACCCAGGAATGTCATGATACCATAATTTGGTAGTTGATATCAATACCACTGAACTGCCACAATTCTTGATACCTGATTCAATACCATGGCAAAAACAGAAATCTCACTTAGAGCACACACCTGTATTTAAAAACTTTGTATAGACATAAACAAGTAAACAAAAACTTTGTTTTTGAAGTATTTGAATGTGTAGGCTACATTAAAATAAGAAAATTCAGTTAAACGTGCACTATCCTGTCCCAACATCCTGTGCAACATAAGCTGTAGCCTTCAAGCAGAAAACAAAGCACCTCAACAAAATATTCATTTCAAATTAGAGGAACTGAATGAAATGTCCTGCTCTAACAGTAATTGCAATGATGTAATTATGTGCTCTCATTTTGATTTACAGCCCTGTAATCATGACTGCAACTTCAAGTGTTTCAAGTATTTAAACAGCCTACAAGCTAAGACTGTATTAGCACAAGCACGCTGAGCTACAGAGTGAGGGATCAAGTTGTGGTGGTACCATCAAAACTATAAACACGAGAATTGGTGTCATTTTCAAAATGTTATTATTGGCTTGGAGCCAACAAAGCTGCAGTCACATTATAGCATTAAACTCAGACGGATATTCGTTGTGTTTCCCATACACATCAATTCAAACCCCATGCGAACAACGAAAGAAAGTAGTCGCATCCGGTTGCGGAAAATTAGCGCACCACCCGCACACAAAGGTCAGAGTTCACACTTGTTCAACTTTGACCTGCAAGTTCGCACTTAACAACCAATAGAAACAATCTCGCCTAGGTGTTCAAAACAATGAGTGAGTTGTTGGCTGTGTCCCACCACCGGGTCCTATACAACACAACGCTGCCAGGTTATAAACTGCAACAAAAATGGCAATCAATCTGGCTTGCACTCAGCCACGAGACACGATTCCAGCACTGAATCGCTTTTGAATCCTTTTTATTTAACCTGCTGGCTCTTTTAGTTGGGTTCACACATTACTGGTACCACTGCTACTCAGATGTTTCGATGCGGTGCCATGTGCGAAAAAAAAATCCGCAGACTGAATTCAGATGTGACTGCAGCATAAGTATTTTTGTGACTTCTCTTGTGGTATCATGCTAGCTTGAGTCATATCTTGCACGCTAGCCAACCTGTTAGTGATCCTTCGACTGCCTCTAGTGCAACAGGAGATCAAGAAATTGCCAGTACCTTTGCTAAAAGCTAGTTTAAGAGCCAAAACATGTTTATTAGCTATCATTTATTTTGTTCATTTTTATTTTTGCTGATCTCCTCCACCAATGAGGTTATTGCTTGTTAATGTTTTGTCTTTCTGTTAGCAGGATATCTCAAAAGCTTATGAAAGAATTTCTCAAAAAAAAAAAAAAAAAAAAAAAAAAGAGGAAAAAACA
>OMKZ01003112.1:15273-29864 GCA_900302535.1 Neoniphon sammara | reverse complement strand
CTATTAACATTTACTGCAGTTGTTGTAATTGAATTAGAATAGTTTTATGGTACTTTTTTGTGTAATTTTACTTTAACTTACCTTTTAAAGATTTCTACATTATGAGGTATTGTATGTATGTTGTTGAAATTTGCCTCTGTGGATTAATAAAATACATATCTATCTATCTATCTATCTATCTATCTATCTATCTATCTATCTATCTATCTATCTACCAGAGAGTATGAATTTTGTGGATCTTTGCAAACAACAGCAGCAAACAGTGAATAAAAAAGAGAAGAGCAATTTGGCCATGCTTTTTTTTTGTGTGCACTTGAACGCTGTCCTCGCACTTTTAAAATTGCGTGGGACAGATCACATCTAACTGTGTCCCATTTTCTTCAAAGCAACTCAGAGTAACTTTTACCCTGAGGATATTTTAAATAAGCAGACGTCTGCTTCAGTATAGATCGTTGCACTGGCAGATGTTTTAGTACTCTTTCCACCCCTGGTAAAAACAAATAAGTTTCAGTATTGATCAGATTTGTTCCAGAATGCTTCTCAGCAGCTGCACGCACGCATAAACAGACATTAACAGACGAAGGGGTTCAAATGGAGCTCAAATGCAAAATGTAAATGCAACATTTCTAAAATCTATAGAGCATGCTGCACAAATGTTATCTATTGATCTAAGGGCCTTATGTTTTCTACTGTGCTTTTAAGAGTAGATCAGTGTGTTTTTGCTTTGTGCTATCAATCATTTTGTAAAGGAAGGTGTCACATGAATAATGATGGTCAAATCAGGGTTGACTGATTAAGCAGAGAGAGGAAGGAAGAGAGGAGAGAATGAATGAAGAGTGAAGGGTCGACCCCCTCCTCCTCATCATGTAGATAACAGTGCTGATGGAGATTAACTGATGACTGTGATAACCTTTAACCTGGGGTGAAACATAACTAAATACAACTTCACTATTTATACTGCGTGAGTAGATTTTTTTCAGTAATGTTACTTTAATTAAAGTCCTACATGAATGATTTTTAATGTATCTCATCCTACACGCTTAAACTTTATAATTAAACATTACTATATAATAAATGCTACTATTTAGAGTAAAACAGTCCCTCTGAACTTCCTCCTGTGCTATCTTTGCTGTATTAAAAAAGGACTGTCCATAAATTCAGGCTGAAAATAACTCAATCAAGTATTTCCAAGAACCACATCAAAACAGATCATCAGTGAAGTAATGAGGGAACAATTTGCAATATGCACAAAAGTAAAAAAATTAGAATGATAGGTTGAGAGAATTACTCTTGCAGTGTTACTTGAGTTAATTTTTAGATAAGTAGGCATAGGCCTGCTCATCGACTTAAGTCAAATGTAAATAAAGTAACAGGTCTTCTGTCAGAGTGTGTGTAACAATTGGAGGTGCGGGAAAGTGCAGGGAACCCAAAATCCTTATATAAACGTAGGTTTCAAATTTACACTTATTAAACTCACAGACTGACTTTTCGCTTATTATGTATCTTTTAAAAATTTCGAAGTGCAGATGAATTCATCTCGAAGGAACGTGTCTTATAACAATTACATGTCAGACTAAATTTGCATTTGCATGTCAGACTAATAATTTGTGGAATCGTACAGAAAATTTGAGCTTTCACGCTCAAATAAGATAAACAGGCGGTAAAAAAACAAAACAGGGCTTTTGTTTTGTTTCCAAACTGTTATTGGAAAAAACATATTTTAAAACAAAAATGCAACCGTATTTGCTTGAAATAAAACGGTTAATTAAGCCGTCCTGGCTGGTTTCCCTAATCTTATCTGTACTTAGCTAAAAAAACAAATCAACTCACATTACTTGCCAACAGAGGGCGCTCTTTAAAATTGACAGCGGTTATACAGCAACGGCATCATCCTCTTGAATGTTTTTGTTGACTGTATGTAACCAGAGCATCTTTTCTGCTACAGCTTCAGCGTCTAAGTTGATGTTTTGTAGGATCCAGAGAGTCATTTCAAAACCGCTGTTTCAGTCTCTGCAACAACATTTTCTGTCACGGAATTCCCGAAAACTGACGTCCAGGATGGCTTTCCAGTATCCACAAGCTTACCGGGACGAGGCAGTTGTAAGTAACGGCAGCTAGCTAACTAGCCTAGCGTGCTAATAAGCCGGGATGCTTAATCATCATGCTTTTTCATTCATTGGGGTAAACGTCTGCTTTGTTAGCATGCTAGTTAGCTTAGCAGGACTAAGGTCTGTCAACCTAGACTGTCTTTGTTGACAAAATGCACGAGGAGCTTTTACCAGCTAACAGCTAGCTGTAACCTTCTTACCGTTACCACTTTAAACCTGATAATCTCTGCTCTGTGTTTACTTTAACATTAAGTCAACAGCTCACGTTAGCTAACCTGGACGTGCCAGTTTGCTAGCACAGGTCCAGTGTGTTTTTAAGATGCCACACCTAATTTTCACTTGGACTTGTAATGTTAGCTTTGATTTTTTACCTGTTTCAGGTGGATGACTATCACGGCCAAAAGATCCCAGATCCATACAGCTGGCTGGAGGACCCTGACAGTGAAAAGACACAAGTAAATAAATGCTCACCATCTTTAAATCTCTGGCATAGCCTTGTTGACTAAGGACACAAGTTGGACACACTGTGAGGAAACGTGATTTAAAATGCCTACACACTGACTAGATGTGTACAATTTAAGTGCCCAAGGTGAACTGTTTAAAATATACTTCCAATAACACAGTTTGCTGACTGTGTCACTGTGCTAACAACTGATGATCTGGTATAACTTCACCTAATAGGTGAGGGAGTAGGCAGGAATGCTTGAAAAACAAGAGGATTCCTACCCCTCTTGTAGTGACAAAACAGAAGGAAGAAATGTATATTTTGAAATCAACACGCTTTAGCACAAGTCATTCAGCAGAGTTATACAAAGTAATACTAAAATACTAAAACCAGTTAAATACAAGCTTTAGGTCAACTTCTTAAAATTTACTTCCAAAAACATAGTTCTCACTGTGTTCTTCTCATGAAGGTCAAGTGTGTTGCATTAGAAATTGAAATCTCACAGCCGCAGTCAGCCTGAAGTTTTGTTAACACAAGTGATGATAACACTCTGACTGTATCTAAAAGCTCCCTGTGCTTGCATATTGCCTCTTTGTTCCTCCAGGCTTTTGTCAATGCTCAGAACCAGCTGACGTTGCCGTTTCTGGAGCGCTGTGAGGTGCGAGACCTGTTCAAGGAGCGGATGACCGAGCTTTATGATTACCCCAAGTACAGCTGTCCCTTCAAGAGGGGGAGCAGGTGAGGCTGGAGGAGCTGCAAAAGAGCCATGATTTATAAACATAAAACTGACCATTGAAACAAAATTTAAACTAACTGAGCTAAGTTTATTTTTTTGTTGAGCCTCTGATGGTTCATTGAGTCTACTCAGAATATTACCATAGCAATCTGTAGTCCACTTCAATCACAAGGTGTCACTGTTGTTCAAAACTCCAGGATTCAGTTTGTCAGGGTTCCCATTGGTCATTATATTTCTGGAATATCATGGAATTGTTGTATTCCAGACAGAAAAAGTCAGTGGGTTTAATAAATGGTCAGCGTAAATGAGGGCATTTTACAAGAGCACCACTTCACAGAAATTTCCCAATATGAAATCTCTCATCTCGTTTCGCACATTTATTTCATTAAGATGGTGGTTTTCAGCTGTTCTTCTCCACAGCAAGCCAAACCTTAGTGGAAACCAGACTGTTTACCTCGTTTTAACCCTGCTGAGCTGAAAAACATCATTAGCAAACCAGAAAGGAGTAAGGAATAGCTTATGGAAGCACTCCAATGCAGTCATGGAAAAGTCATCAAACATTACGTCAGGGTCACGGCGGGGGAAACCCTGATTTGCTTTGATGCGCCCAGCAGGCTGGCCAGGCCAGTATCCTTAATTTGATCCTTAACGAGTTCTTTCCCCGTTCGCAGGTACTTTCACTTCTACAACACAGGCCTCCAGAACCAGAGTGTGATGTACGTGCAGGAGAGTCTGGACGCAGAGCCGACAGTCTTTTTGGATCCAAACACCTTCTCTGATGATGGGACGGTTGCCCTGCGAGGTATGAACAAAACCTGTTGTTAATACAAACTACACAGGCCAAGCACTTTCAAAGAGACTGGACACTAACAGCTTGCTATTTCTGTATTTCATTACTGATATTACTCATTGTTTATATTTTGAAACTTGTATTCAGAGCCCGACCAGCATATACGTCGTCTGATACGCAAAAACAGATGGTATATATTGCATTTAAGCACTTGAGATCATTTAAAAACAGTGTTATCATTAAATAGTTTGTCCAGCAGACTCCATTGTTCACAGTACTTTGTATATTAGTGAGTTGGCAGAGCAGTGTATCACTGTGTGGATTGTGTTAAAAAGTTTATTGTTCAACTGTAAAATATCAAGCCTCTAGTACATATCTTTATTACAGCTACTCGACTGCCACATTTGATGATTCCATGCTGCAAATGTATTTTTTATGCATAAAAAAATTATCAGCCAATATATTGTTCTCAGAAATTTTTGCAATAATATTGCCCTCAAAAATCCACAATCTGTCTGGTTTTACTTGTGATTTCTTGTATTTTGTAGTGTTCTTGTGTATATTTGTTGTTTAATGTGGTAAAACTGTATTGTGACGTCTGTCTTGAGTGCAGCAAATTCCTAGAAAGTTTGATTGATATGGTTATAAACTGCTGTATCTTAAATCTGTGACATCTTTGTGTCTGTCGTCCACAAATAGACTGGAATTTACAGTGTTTCTGTTCCCTCTAAGGTTATGCGTTCTCTGAGGACGGGGAGTACCTGGCGTATGGCACCAGCGCCAGTGGGTCTGACTGGGTGGAGATCCGCTTCCTGCGGGTTGAAGGGGCCGTACCTCTGGAGGACCGCCTGGAGCGAGTCAAGTTCAGCTGCATGTCCTGGACCCATGACGGGAAGGGCCTTTTCTACAACTCCTACCCCGACCAGGAGGGCAAGAGTGATGGTGAGATGCATTATGCTGAACAAATGCGTTCTCCGGTGTTAAGTTTTACTGTAGTCAAAATGATATTCATACACACACACACCTCAATTTTGCATTCTTTTTTGTCTGCTTCTGTTTCTATCTAATGATGGGTGTTGTTTTGTCTTTGTCTCTTGTACAGCTTTGATGTGTTAATATTTGTTTTCAAAATCCACACCCCACCCCCCTCCATATCTCCTTCTTTTTCACACCTAAAACTTGCTCTGACAGGATCATTTTAAGTCACCACTAGGGGGGAGCGATGAAACTAAAATCTGTAGTCTGCTGTCCCTCTCAGGCACTGAGACCTCCACAAACCTACACCAGAAGCTGTACTTCCATGTTCTGGGGACACCCCAGTCCCAGGACTGCCTGTGTGCCGAGTTCCCTGAACACCCCAAATGGATGAGCGGAGCTGAGGTACGTTTGGCAGGGCTCTGAGAAGTTAAAAATTCCCAAACAGAACCAGTGGGATGATCATTTGTAGTCATTTTTAGATTGTGCATTTGAGTTTCAGTCCCCTGCCTCATTTTTTTTTATTCAGCAAGTGCATATGCCCTTCAGAGGAAAGAAATTATATTATTTCATAATAACAGTGTAATACTTAACTGATGAATGTACACCCATGTGTGTGTTGCAGGTATCAGATGATGGGCGTTACGTGTTGCTGTCCATCAGGGAAGGTTGTGATCCAGTCAACAGACTGTGGTATTGTGACCTCCAGACCACTCAGGGTATCACAGGTATGCTGTGCTTTTATATTTGATATTAAATCTGTTTTATGCTTGTAGTATTTGGGTGCTATTACCCTGTATTTTTTAAATTTTATTTTATTGGCTTGTTATTTTAATGGCCTGTTAAGTCTTTGGTTATTCAGATTTAAGAATTGCCCTACATTCATTTTATTAATATTACGATTACCACCATGTAGGCCTGAGTCAATAGTATTTGCAGATATTTTTTTGTTGTTGTTTTATCCTCCTTCAGCACCTGAGGGATGATTAGGTAACATTTCATAGTGTAGTGTATGCTAGAAAGTTTTGACAATCACCGAAAAACACCTGAAAGTCTATATAGTATGATTTCTGTGAGTTTTAGCTTAACGTGACACAACTGAATTGTGCTAATGCCTAAACCCCGCCCACATGGTATCCTAAGTAGATTAGAGTGAATGCAGCTTATACCAGACAAACTGTTTTTTTTTTTTGTTTGTTTGTTTTTTCAGTTGGAATTCCACTTGCAATCATATTGAAATAGTGTGAGATATTGGTGGATTTTTTTTTTAGTTTATCATTCATTTTAGATCATTTCATCTTAAACTGAGGTGGCTGGACCCACAACATTGCCTCAGTTTGCCTGTAAACTCTTCATATTCAGTGTCTTCTTCATGTGACTGAAACGCTCACCTCTTTATCACCAGGGCTTTTGCCATGGGTGAAGCTGATTGACAACTTTGACGCCGAGTATGAATACGTGACCAACGAGGACACAGTGTTCACATTCAAGACCAACCTAGACGCTCCGCGTTACCGCCTCATCAACATAGACTTTGCCTCCCCGGCTCAGAGCAGCTGGAAGGAGCTCATCCCTCAGCATGACAAGGACGTTATTGGTGAGCTGCCGCATCACTCACACTGACTGTATTAACAAAATAGAATAGACTACACGGAAAATTGCCTTTGGCCTCAGCAGGGCGCAAATCAGATGTCAGATCAAGCCAGAGTACATAAAAAGCAGGAGCAGAAAATCAGGGCAAAGGTCTCATTTTATTTTCCTGGCTGTGTTTGCCACTACATGTTGTATTGTCACTATGTGCTGCCTTCCACATTTTTGACAAGAAATTTATGACAAGATCGTTCAACTCATTTGTTTCCCTTGTCTCCCTTTATCTCCTCTCCCATCCTCTCTTAATTTCCTTCTCCGTCTTACTTTCAATCCTTTTTGTCTTTACCCTTTTTTATTTCCCCTCTCCACCTGCAGTGTTTGCCACCTGTACGTACTCCAGCTACCTGTTTGTGTGCTTCCTCCACGATGTGAAGAATGTGTTGAAAATGTACCGTCTGAGCTCAGGGGAGGAGCTGAGGACTTTCCCCCTGGACGTGGGCTCTGTGGTGGGCTTCACGGGCCGGAAGAGGGACTCTGAGATCTTCTACTACTTCACCTCCTTCCTCTCCCCAGGTACCGGATCACTCAGCTGCTCAGTCTGAGCTGGGTGCTGTTTGAGGATGTTGGATTTGATTTTTGACCCAGCATGTGCATACTGGAAATGTCGCAATGTTACTTTTTTCCGTTTTGAATTGGCTTGTTATACTGACCTTGGAGGTCTGAAAAGGCATGGAAAGTAACTTGACAATATTCAGGTTGAAACGTTTGGCAAAATATTATTGCAAAAATGTATGGCAAAGTTTGGGAAGATTATTATTATCGAGTCCTGATGCATATACATTTTGTCTTATTTAGCTGTCTGCAGTTATAGAAAGCCAAAGTCCTCAAATGGAGCCAAAAAATATCTCATATTTTCAAACTGAATTTTTTTTTTGGACCTCTGAAATATAGGAGGGAAAAACTATCTGCAACTGTACCAGGATGCAGGAGAAAACATCAACAAATTACTGACAGTGTGTGTAACATGATATAATAGTAGAATTAATCAGAAAACAGCAGTAATGTGACATGAAAGCTTGCAGGTTTCGATATAAATCTAGTCTGAAATTAAACAGCCATATTGGCTGTTTAATTTGCTCACCAGTTTGTATCCTGTCTGGATTATATAATGGATGTTTTGAACAAATATGAGACATTGATTGGCTCAGACCACTTACCCACAGTTTCCTTGTAGGTCTCCATGTCTTGCTCTGCTTCTGCACAGCCCTCTATATGTCTCTTTTCTGACCTGTGAAGGAAAATCTCTTCCACACTGTGAGAATGATGCAGACATGGTACAACACTAAGATGTTGATTTTTCTCTGTTCTTCCACCCAGCCATCATCTATCACTGCGACCTGACCAAGGAGCCCCTGCAGCCTCATGTCTTCAGAGAGGTCACTGTCAAAGGCTTCAACCCCTCCGACTACCAGACCACCCAGGTAACTAGAACGACTGGTGTGACTTATAACGGTAGTTTTCACACTTTAAGATATGATTTGATTTTATTTTGACGCAGTTTCTATTTTTTTTCATGGGAAATTTACTGTTGTCCTGATTGTTTCGTCCCTGATTATTATAGCGTATTAAAATAGCTGTTTGACAGTCTCAGGGCACTTTTTTGCAACTGGTTTTGCATGAGTACCCATCCCTGACCTGGCCTTTGAAGTACTGACCCAATGTATTAGACAGGTATTAAGCAAGGAGAAATATCAGCTGAGTGGTGTGGTGGACTAGAACAAATCCTTCTCAGTCTGGTGGTGTGTGACCTGAGGCATTTGAAAATGGCTGAAATCATATTATTAGATGTAAGGCTCTCATACATCTTTCTTATTGTGAAATTCATGTTCCTGTCACATCTGATATCAAACTCGAAGCTACTAGGCTCTGGAAATACAATATCCCACAGTCAGATTTATGTTTGTCATATTCCAAGTGGCAACAGTGAGCCCAAAATTAATACAGAGAAAACAACAACAGCTGAGCAATGAGGGCAGGGTTTGTGACGAGAGCTCCAGTGACTTTTCTCTTCATCGGACTGAGACATGAAGATAAATGAAAGAGATCGAACGTATACAAGTAAGATTATTGTCTTGTGAACACTTCGAAACACATGCTAAGGCCCCATTAACCCCCTCAACTCCACAACCCAGCGGTGGGTTTGAAAGGCATGTTTCTCAAAAAAATTGCCAAAATTACACCATTTATCATAGCAAGAAACAAAAAATTGAAATTACTGTTGGATTTTCAAACTTCCAACGGTCCCTGAGCTAATCATGTGCTCTAACGCTTTCGTCAGGAAAAATAACCAAATCTAAGCTAAACATAGTGATATTTCATCAAAATCACTTGGTCAGGGTTCAGAGGGTTAACATGAGGTAATCACTGATGAAGTTGATTTTGATGACCCATTAAAAGCCAAGCAAGATGGTTTTAGAGTCATTTGTGCAGTCCAATACCGATCACACTTTGGAGTCACAATAAACCAGTTTTTCTTCACTTGACTTCCTCCTCAGAAAGGTCAAGATCAGCTAGAGAAAAGCACCACTGGAGGTGGTAGGGATTCAGTTTCTTGCTCAAGGACACTTCAGCAGGTCAGATTGTGGCCAACAGGGGCTTTGAAACCAGCGGTGCGTTCCATTACTATTTCTCGAGCATTTCCTCCTCAGTGAAATGAAACGAGGAGAAGATGCAGGCATGAGAAAAGGCTAGTGAACCGTGTTCTGTCAATTGTAACGCCCTCACATGCACCACACTGAAGTGATGTTTGAAGCATGGCGTTGAGGCTCTTCTTGCACAGGATTACTTTCCCCTCCACAGATGACAGCTTCATGTTTCATTCACAAAGAAAAGATTCATGTGTAATTCATCTAAAGTATGTCTACCTTGAATTCTTAAGCTAATGTGTGTCTGTGTGTTATTATCAAACTTTTAAAGTTAATCTTTTATCCTTTTTGTATCTTGTTAAGGAAATGATTGTGTAGGCTGTTGGACATTTCACGAGCAATGACTGTTTTATTTATTTATTTATTTATTTACCCCTAACTTAGCATTGACCTAGCTGTAAGAACACAATATGCAAACTAGACAATGAAAGGCTGTTAATAAGGTTTAGCATTGGTCTGGGTTGCTATGGGTTCCATGGCAACCCACACAAATGCAGTTCACAAAAGATGAATGCAAAATGAGAGATGTAAAGGTTTTCAACGTTTTCAAACACAGCAACAGGTCAGCCAGAGAGGGCGCAGAGAGGGATTCTAGCGAGGAATAAATGTGCCGGCCTTGATGTGAAAACACTCCTTTATGAATAAGGTCAGAACTTCTTAAATGGCAGAGAAATTCTCCATGAAGAGATGTGCCTCTCCAGTGCGGTGATTAGTTAGCTGTCACGACACCTCGATCCCTATAACCACATTCAAACCCTTTAAGCCTCATGTGACCGCTCAGTCAGTTCTTTATGCCTGTTTTGTATTCTACAACTCAAACTGAGCTGTCAGCATAGGATCATTTAACATAGCACTTCACAAGTATTAGGTCAAATACTTTGGACACCTACAAATGTGGATTTTATCTGTTTTTCTGCACATCTCTGAAGTTAAGGAGGCAGGCTCACACAGGCACATCTTCACTCATTATTTCCACATTGAGGATCCAGCTGTGTATCAACTGTTGAAGCCTCATTAAGAAGATGGAGGCACGGAGATATGGGGACTCCTTTGTGCATCTTTCAACCATTTGGAATATCTTTAATGATGGCGGCTAATTCTTGGATGCAGATTCGTCAGGGAGTCAAGGCTGGGAAGACAGGAGATGAGATGCATTTTGGCTAGCTGGCACTGGGCCTTCCAGGAGAAAGATGGTGTCCCTGTTCTCTGTGCCGCCCTCATTGACCCTATTTCATCTAAATATAGTTACGGATGTTATTTTCTTCCACTCCAGGTTTTTTGAGCTCACATCTCCCATTCGTTTCTAATTGGAGGTCACCGTTTTCCCGCCCTTTTCCAACCCACCTCCGGTCCCTTTTGTCTTCCTGATCACAGCCCTGGTCTGTCTTTTTCCCTCTGCCTCCCAGATCTTCTACCCCAGCAAAGACGGCACCCAGATCCCCATGTTCATCGTCCACAAGAAGGGCATCAAGATGGACGGCTCCCACCCGGCCTTCCTGTATGGCTACGGCGGCTTCAACATCTCCATCACCCCCAGCTACAGCGTGTCCCGGCTCATCTTCGTCAGACACCTCGGGGGAGTCCTGGCCGTCGCCAACATCCGAGGAGGAGGGGAGTACGGAGAGACCTGGCACAAAGGTGAGGCGGGACGCAAACCTTAAGCTAACCACATGGCTCGGCCATCCCAGTGGCATGCAGTTCCCTCATTTAGAACAAGCAAACCCCATAAAATAATAATAAACAAGAATACACAAGTGATGCCTCTGTAATCAGAGAATTTCTTGGGCCTGGTTAATACAAATTGGCAGAGTTCTTGGATGCAGAAACCATCGTCCTGTCCAGATATGCTGACTGCCAACAGCCGACAGAAGAAACTCAAGCCAACTGTTTAGTCTTGCTGCTTGTTAGTCCTCTAACCTCAAGCCAAATATTACTGCTGCTAGCTGGCATGTATTATCAAGGCTTGTTTATATTTCAGCTTTTCAGTGAACCCACTCACTCTCAACATTCATTCTTAATTCTTCATGAGTTTCCCATAATAAAAATAAAATAGAGGATTTGTGCTTTCTCCTTCAGTCTGAGTATTTAGCAGTGGGCCTAAAGGTTTCAAATATACAAACTGATGGAAGAGAAAGTGGGAACCCGCAATCATAACATCGTTCACAATGGCAGAGGCTTAAAAGCTAGTTTGTGGTATTTATAAGCCTGCGTTCAACCAGAATGCACAAAAAGACAAGCCATATGTCTTCATCGCTGTCAAAACGAATACAGCTCAACACCCATATTGTCGTGCCTCTTTGTGTGTCTTCTTTCCTTCAGCCGGCATGTTGGCAAACAAGCAGAACTGCTTCACAGACTTTCAGTGTGCGGCTGAATATCTCATCAAGGAGGGATACACCTCCTCTTCCAAACTCACCATCAATGGAGGCTCGAATGGAGGCCTGCTTGTAGGTATGTACAGTGTGGGTCGATTACTCCACTATTGCTTGGTTTCGTTTTCTGTTTTTCTATTTTATCTAATGAGCTAGATGATCCTGGGTAAGCAAAGTTGAAATTTTAATTGTGATCTGATATGTCTGCTAGCTAAGAAGCATCTGAGATCCAGGGGGGTCCAGACTAACTTTTTCACGACTGTCCCAAAATATAATTTATGTCTTCCCAAAACCGCAAAGAACCATCCCAAATTGAGAATCTACTTTTGGCACATTGAAACTAGTCCATCAGAGTAAACAAATACATCACACAGAATGATTTAATAATCATTTTATTCGTCCAAAATGGCTGGAAAGTTTCTTCAGTCAAGTAAATGTTCCTCTCCAACATGGACCGTTCCCACGGCAAATAAAATCCCAGTTTACCCCGTTATATTTACCCCCATGTTTACATTGTTCAGGTGCACTCAGCTGACAGTTCTGATATTCCCAAACAGCACCTGAAGGCAGCATAACATTTATATTTGTTGGCTTGAATTTATGTGCAGCACAACAACTCTGTCTTTTATTCTGTCTCTTAGTATGTATAATAATATAGTAATATAGTATATATAGTAATATGTCATTCCAAAAGCACCCAAAAGGAGGATTTCTGAGTATCCCAGACACTCTGCAGAAATCATTCCCTGAAATCACACCCACTCCCTGCAGAAATCATTCTCAAATGAAGCCTTGAACATTGTTAATCTTCATTACCCAGTAATGTTATTGTGTCAGCATCTGATGTGTGTGTATGTTTCTGTCTCAGCGGCATGTGTGAACCAGCGGCCCGAGCTGTTCGGCTGTGCCGTAGCTCAGGTGGGCGTCATGGACATGCTAAAGTTCCACAAGTTCACCATCGGCCACGCCTGGACCACAGACTTCGGCTGTTCAGAAATCAAGGACCAGTTTGAGTGGCTCATCAAGTAGGTGCTTGCAAACCAGACTGTCTGTGTGCAAAGTTTCTACAGGTATCATTTCCACATCTATCCCTGTTTTGACCCGAGTTTTGGTTCCAGTACAAGTTACAGAGCTAAAATGAGTCTTGCTTGGATATTCTGAGTAGCACTAATTAGATATTAGCAGGACTTCCTTGAAGTTCAGGCAGTGGTTCCCACAGCTGGAAAAATGTCAGTGCAACTCAGCCTTATTGACCAATCCACCCAAAAGAATAACACAACTGCAATTACAGCACAAAAGGCCATATATCATCATAAAAATATCCAAAAAAGAGCCATTCCTAAACGGCAGCGCTGGAACCGAACTTGTAATGAGCCCAGGAGTGAACCTGGGTCTGAGAACCAAAATTACCCCCACAGCTGCCAAAAAGTCTGCAGGAAACATTCTTTTTAAACTTACACTTGCTTGCATTTTGGGGGAAATATGCTGAATTATACTTTTTATTTATTAAATATTGGGGGCAGTGTTTTGCCAACAATGCCAAGACAGCCCACTCACCTACTGCTGATTGTCACCAAAGGAAAAACTGTCCTGTTGTCAGCTGTTTACTGTTCATATTGCTTAGACTTGTGCTAATATCTGCTGTCTATGTCTTGCACCACCCCCCTCCCCTTCCCCAGATACTCCCCCCTCCATAACATCCGCATCCCAGAGGGCGACAAGG
This sequence comes from Neoniphon sammara, assembly GCA_900302535.1. NCBI lineage: Eukaryota > Metazoa > Chordata > Actinopteri > Holocentriformes > Holocentridae > Neoniphon > Neoniphon sammara. The sequence continues at coordinate 16,420 of OMKZ01003112.1, read as the reverse complement.
TCCAGTACCCCTCGGTGCTCCTGCTGACGGGCGACCACGACGACCGCGTGGTGCCGCTGCACTCCCTCAAATACATCGCCACGCTGCAGTACATCGTAGGGCGCAGCTCCAAGCAGATGAACCCGCTGTTCATCCATGTGGACACCAAGTCGGGCCACGGCGCCGGCAAGCCCACCAGCAAGGTCATCCAGGAGGTGGCTGACACCTACGCCTTTATCGCCCGCTGCCTCAACATCTCCTGGGTCAAATAACCTGCCCCTGCCTCCCAAAAAAAAACCCCGCCTACCACCACCTCTTTCCTCTCCTTCCCTTTCCATTGTCTTCTTTCAAAATTCATTTCTCTCGGCTGTTCTGCAAAATTGTCTTTTCACACTACATCTTCTTTTGCAACTTCTCACAAACACTGTACACGCTACACGACCTTTTTCGGTCTTTTAACTGTTTCCTGGTATGCCCCCCCTCCCTTCACACACCTGTGTTTTCTCTTTGTATTTTTCACACAGCCCACATTCACCCAACCACTGCCACAACCCCCCTCTTCCTCTCCCTCTGTGTTTACTCTCTGTCCCTCTCTGCGTGGGCCTGGTAGGATACAGACTCTCATCACGGTTTCTCCGGCTGCACTTGCACACAACTACAACCCAACACGCAGCACTTCTAGCTAACCATACCCTCTGCTGTACTCCGTGTTTGTCGTCCCCATTGGAAAATAAAGAACAACTACCGTATCAGTGAGATGTGTTTAAAGGGAGGGGCTACCTTCACAGTTACTGTAACCAGCCAATCAGCCATTATAGTCATGAGGTCAGAGTGGCAGACGGTCGTCGTAAGAGGTCATATTATAGCAGAGTCTAAGCCTCCCATGGGTGCTCCAACACGCAGACTATTTATTTTTACATTGGGGCGCGTCACAGAGGCTGTTGGATCCTGAAAGATTTCAGCATTTTACGTTTTAAGCAGACAGTATTGAGTGCAAATAATACTACAGGTTGACATTTTGTGTTATGGAGTATGAAATAATGCAAAAACATTTTGCTCTGTGTGTGTGTGTGTGTGTGTGTGTGTGTGTGTGTGTGTGTGTGTATGAGAGGTTTCCTGGTTGTAGGATTAGCGGTCCTGCTGTGGCACACTCACACACATTGTGGGC
>OMKZ01003107.1:27844-39315 GCA_900302535.1 Neoniphon sammara | reverse complement strand
TGGGGCGTCTGGTACAAGTACCAGCCGCTGGACCTCATAAGGTACGCTGTGGGGCTTTAAAGGCCTACATGAAGCATTTTAACATCAATAAATTACAAGTAGTGGGAGTAGTACTTCATTAATCCTGCTTTTTTATATTCATTTGATAAAAATGGCCATTGGATTAACTGTGTGCATTGATCCTACGTTATTGAGATGTGTTTAATCAGCACAAAGATCTGGCTTTGGATGAAATGAATGGTAGCTGATTGTACAGTGTAAGGAGCAGAAACATATCTTTTGTGTAAATAGCTAAAGTTTTTTCAGTGTTGAATAGATGTCGACAGCCAGCACCAACCTTGAAATGTTGCACTAAAATGAAAGTTAAAATGATGTTGATAGTCGTCCACTTGCGTCATTTTGTGAAATCTGGATCAAGACAGTTTCCAAAACTGTTTTATACGTTTTCTTTTTTTTCCCCCATGTGCCATAAAATCATATTATGCTAATTTGGGTTGATGCTGAACTTAGCTGCCTCCTACAAGGTGCTCTCTGTGAAATGCATGCTGGGAAGCAATGCAAGTCTCAGAACCAAACACAAACTGTCTAAGCTGCAGACAGAGCGGGCGCAAAAATCTGTCACGATCGTCCCAAAATTTCCCCACACCGGGAACCAATGAGTGTTTGAGCCTCTGAACATTCATTTGAGCCGCCGATTCCTCGCTCTCCCCTCTTGCTCTGCACCTGTTACCCGCTGCAGGAGGTATTTCGGGGAGAAGATCGGCCTGTACTTCGCCTGGCTGGGCTGGTACACCGGCATGCTGTTCCCTGCAGCTCTGGTGGGTCTGCTGGTCTTCCTGTACGGCGTTTTCACTCTGGAGCACTGCCAGGTCAGGTAAACACCCCTCTTCTCTCTTCTTGTCATCATTAATCCTGCTCTTAGTAAGGATACGTGTCCCCTGCAGCTGTGAGGATTCAGCGTCTTGCTCACGGACACTTCAGCAGGGCGGATGCAGCGTAAAAGACACTCTCTTTGCTCTCTGCACCACCTTTCTTCTGCTGTAGTTGTATTTAAATCAAATTAAACAGCTTGATGGCGGCTGTCATGCAGCTTCAGAGCACAGACATAAAAGAAAAAAGACGTTTCTGAGTGTTTGCACGTGAACAGGCCCTCCCTGGCTTCACAGTGTTTCTCCATTAGTTAAAATTCTGTACCAATACTGATTAGCTGCCTGCAAACAAACCAAACACTGCATCATGAAAACAAAGTAGTTCATATTTCCACTGAATACACACGGAGTATCTAAGTCATATCTGCACAGCAACTGACAAAAATAACAGAAAACAGCATGAGGCCAGATGAAGCTTGTTTGTCCAAAATCAGCCATTAATTTGAACTCCACTTCTCTAAATACAATACGGGAACTTAAAAGTAAATAAGAAGAGACGAGGAAAACAAGTCATTACATCATGCTAACCGTGAGAGAATTTCATCAGAATTTTAGTGGAGACCTTTAAAAGGTCTGAAAGGCTTTTACACGCTGTCAAGAACAAAATAAAACACAACTAGATATCAAAATGTCAGTTTTTATTGGCACAGCTGCATCTGCACCAATAAAGAAAACGTGTTTTTGTGACCTTAAAAAGCCATTTTAATCCTAGTATGAGCCCTTTTTATGGGAAAAATAAAAAAAACATTTTATTTCATTTTCTGGATTTTGAGGAAAACACCTGAGCCGAACTGAACGTGTGTTGATCTGTGATGTGATGTGAGTGTGTGTTGACCCGGGCCAAATGTTGTCTGGTTCTCCAGTAAAGAAATCTGCCAGGCCACTGACATCATCATGTGTCCCATCTGTGACCAGTACTGCCCCTACCTGAGGCTGTCCGACAGCTGCATCTACGCCAAGGTAACACACACTCTCACACACAGCTGTTTGCTCGGTGTGTTTTGTTATTCTGCACCTGAACTGCAGGGTGGAGATGACGACTTGCCCATGAACACTGAAGTCCGCCATCAACAATTTCTAATAATGACAGCTAATAATGATGATTTTGTTAATATATTTTTTTAAATGATTTGTTCTGTCATCAGGGCTGTGACTCCAATTCAGCTCAATTCATGATTCATTGGCGATTCAATTTAAGAACGACTTTTCTTTTTTGGTAACATTCAATTCAAGTTTGGAAACTACAATTGGAGTCAACTCAAATCAATTCACTACTTTTATCCAAAATTTTATATCCATTAAACATGTGCAGTAATGAAAGCTTATCCTTTTTCCTCTGAAATGTGAAAAAAATCAGACAACAGAATTTATTCAACATTATTTATTCTAATAAAAAAGTCATATTCTGTCAGATCACAACATCATTATGTCTTTATTTAAGATTTGTGAATGTTTCGATAGAAAAAAAATCATATTGATTCAGGCTGAAGTCACAGTAATTTGTTCAATTAATTTCTTTTAGCAGATCAATGCAGTTGAATCTGCAGAATGTATAACTGACACATCAATGCAATGAATGAACTGTTACCATTATCTGTCATATATTGTCATTCAGTAGTGAATATATACTGAAGTTACTATTGGATTACTTTCAAAATAATCTCACTCATTCCAACAGCACTTTCATTTTGTCACCATGCAAATAAAATAAAAAAATAAAAATTAGACGAGTCAGGTCACATTAGCACCATGTTATCCTTTAAAAAATTAAGTGTCAAATTTCATTTGTTGCATACAGTGTGAATTTGAGCTAAATTGTGTTTCTACTTCAGTTTTTTAGCCTTTGCCACTTTTTTTTTTTTTTTTCCAGGTCACCCATCTCTTTGACAACGGGGCGACGGTTTTCTTCGCTGTATTCATGGCTGTTTGGGGTAAGCTGAAGAAGTGTTTCTCCTCTAAGCAAAACATTGCAGATGTAAATATACAAGAAATGACAGAATTCAGCAGCAATCATTGTAGAAACATGGATCATTGAAATGACTATTGAAATAAAACCTCACAGGTCTCTAAAAACAAAACTATATTTTCTCTGCATTGGAAGCATTGCATGCACATTTCACAGTGCCACATATCATAGATTTACACCACATCTGTCATCAAAAAGTGCTGAATCTTGAAGTCCATTTAAAATTTCTACATTTGCATTCGGTGAAAGCCAAACGCAGCAGCAGCCGTCAGCGCTGAACGAGGTCCCAGGCTGTGAAGGGTGCAGGCAGAGAGTTTGTGTGGGGTTCAAAATCCTCAAGGTCGTCACATCTGCGAGCTGCAGGCGTCACAGGCGGCTGCAGAGTGAAAGATGCCGCAGCCTCGTCATCGCAAAGTCGATAAGCCGCTTGTTTGTTGAAGTCCTCGAGCAGAGGCAAGGCTGAGGGGACTGAAGGGAATACAGAAGAAGCCAAACAGGAACTCACCGTGCTGTAAACACATCTACTTTCATGTCGAGTGAAAAAAAAAATACAATTTTAACAGGAACAGTTCACCCAACATCCAAAACCAAAATATTTTCCCACTTACGCCTTGTGTAGTCTACTGTAAATATCCAGAGAGTTACCGTGCGATTTGGCAGGGTTTCCAGTCACCTCTATACAATGGGACTGGATGGGTATGGGTGGAAAGATACAGTTTTCCAGTGTCCTTGGGCAGGAAATAGTTCCCAACAAAACATTACCCATCTACCTCCATTGTAATGGGGTGAAGGGAGAGTGGAAACCTCACCAAATCACATATAAATTATCTGGATGGATAGACTGCACAAGGTGCAAATGGGAAAATACCTTTTTTTTTTGTATTTTTAATGAACTTGGAACTGGGAAGATGAAATCTGACATCCTGAACCTGAGACAATTGTCATGTCACACGTGGAAACAAGGCTGAAAAAGGCAGATCAGTCCACTAGGATCAAGAAAATGAAAAAATCAAAACAATTCTGGAAACAAGTTGATTAGCATCGGAAACAAGCGGGATTATCTCCTCCCGCTGGCAGATTTTTGACCTTTGCAGAAAAACAAGATGAGATGAAATGACTTTTTCACAGTGCAGATAGATCCTACGGTAGATATGAACAGTCATTCAAAAAAAATCACACAAGCAACAGTTGGGAATGGAGCGTGAAGGCCGGCAGTGTGAGAGAACCCTGCTGCAAAAATCAACTTCAGCCACTTTCTCTTATTTACATTCTTCTTTTTTTAAATGAGATGAGTGAAATCAACATGAAATCCCATCCCAAACCAGAACAGCAGTGAGGCATTTTCAAAGCAGCAGCGAGTATTTTAACAGGTGCTCACCCGTCCAGAGTTTCCCTGCAGTCTCGGGGTGTTTGAGCATCTCTTGCACTCTCTTGTCGTAGCTCCAACATCTGAGCAGCAGGAAGAGAACCAAACACAGCTGGAGGGCGAAGGTCAGCACGCCCAGCACGATGACGGCACTGCTGACCGCTGAGGGCGAAGAAAGAACATTTAGAACTTACATCTGCCTCGCGGCCTGTGCACTTTGTTTATGCGTTGCACTGACACCGCAGGGTTATAGGTCACACTGGCATCTATCCTAAAAATGTATGCACTCGTGATGCTGTAAAGCGCTTTTTGGATAAAACCGTCAACCAAACGGCAGATGGTGCCGAGGCTTTGGAGTTACATCACAAATCTCCCAGCAGCCACATCTGGTTCTGCGGTGGAAAATAGCACAAATGATGGATAAAAATACATCTGGTCCGAAAAAGAAAGAGAGATACCTGAACATGAGCAACAAGTAAGAGAGTCCAGAAATAAGGAGGGGGGGTATTTTGGGGGTTTTGATGACTTTTTAAGCAAATATGAAAATTTATCAAATTCATCCCATAGAAACTTATTGTATTAAAAAAAATCAGAAAGCAGTTAGTCATTTCATTTCACTGTTAGCCTCCATGAATAAAGAATTAATTAATCTCACACATGCCAACAACTGAATAAAATGACCAAATTACCACACAAGTTTTCTACTAATATAAAGACTGTCTGATGCTGTCTGTAGTTTACCTTTAACATGACTTCAAAGACTTTGTCTAAATGTAATAATATATTGGATCATCCAAATCACAGGCAAAACAGAAGCAGTCGGGCTAAAGGTGAAGTAACCATGGCAACATAGAGCATTTTTGGTGCCGTGGGTTTTATTGGCTGTTCGGCAACAACAGTGATAGTGAAGGTGTCAGATCTTTGGTGTCACTGTTTGTAACAGATACGGTAAATGGATAGAAAGTGAAAGATTGTGATAGGTTGACAGTGATCGTTTGTTTGTTTGGCTGTTTTAGCTAGCAAACAAACCAGCAGGCTAATTTAGCAATCCTATGTTCTATCCTGTGCTTTCAATGTGAAAAAAACACATTTATATGCATAAATAATAGTAAATTAGTAAATAATCACTGAAATAGAGTTTGAAAATGGTGTGTGAAAAAATTAAAGATTTTGGTGCGGTGCCTCCTTTCTCATACAGCGTTTTCTGGTTTTTATATTTGTTCGCTATGCTTGTTTGGCCATAAAAACGAAAGTGTAGATCGTGACGTTACACATCCAGACTACAGGAGGTAATTTGAAGGAAAATCCCAGGGATCCTTCATACAAACGGTCTTCTGGTATTACACACACCTAACCTGTAAAATTGAAATTGCAGAGCCTCCTGCAGTAAAGCGAATCCAGTTCCTACAGTGCGTTAGTGCCATGCCCCGCTCTCTTTGAACTGCAGAGGAAATTGAATCTCTGACCCTGTTCGTGCTGTGAGCTTCAAATATAATGTCGCCAAATGCTCTACATCTAAAATACCTAAATCTGAAGTGTGAGCGTGTGCAAGCTGGGAGCGTTCTCTGTTTAATTCAGGGACATGAAGTGCTTTGGCTCTTGGACTGTAGTATGCTTAGTGCTGAAAGCAGTGCAGGCCCTGTTGCATTAGCGTGAGTTAATAATTGATAGCTTGGCATATTCAGACATTGTCCCAGCCGCAGTGGAAACCCTATCCATTTCACACTTTTGAATGTTTCATGGTGATTTGCAAGAATGGAGGCAGTGAACCTGCGCGAAGACAAGGTTCATCTGAAAACTGCTGCAAAAGGAAGGGAGTAGTTTGAGTACATTTTGGTCGAGGTGCTATGAGCCCAATGCAGAGTTCAATGTATTTATTACTAATCGCAAATAAACTTGAAAAAACCTGGATACGCAGTAATTGAGGAGTTTGGTAGCAACATAAGATATCTGGTATTTGAAACTCAATGTCCAGTTAAAGAGAGCGCAAATTCAAAACAATCAGAAAGGAAATGTGAAGCAGGAAATACAGGCAGCTGTGACTGGCAACTTGCTCACACTTTAAAAATAAAATAACAAAAATTACAAAAGTACAAAAAGTACTTTAATATGTAATTTAATTGCTTTTAACAGATAGCAATTTGCTTAAATTCATTGTGACAAAATGCTTGCACTTTTACAGATTGGATTCTCTATATTTTAAATATATTGAATCATCAACCTAGGTAAGGCTTTTGTTTTGTTTTGTTTTTTCCAAAATGCGTGCAGCAATTTTGCAAATGAGCTTGTTCAGTTTGGCTCTTGAGGGAATTGTTGGCAACCAGTCACTGCGTGCTTGCATGGTTTAAGAGCTGTTGCATACTTAATCGGTCCCTGCAGTATTTCCTCTCACATACAAAACGTGTAAAAGAGACAAAAGCAAAAGAGAGTGTGTCTTCCATTAACACAGTTTCACTCACTGGCAAATGGCAGTTCTGGTTCTGAAAGCCACTCTCTGACCTCTGGCTGGGAGAAGCCCAGGGACAGGCTGTCATTCTGGGGAAATCCCATCAGCCAGCCGCCTCTCCGCTGCAGCAGAGACACTGGAAACCAAAGAAGAATTTGGCTTTTTTAAACCCTTAGAAAATTAATGTTTGCTGCTGCACACTGAAAGGCATCATACCTGTTTCTTATCTTTAAAACTTAACCCTAACACCTAACCCTTTAAGGCAACAACAAAAATACACAGAAGATTATTTTATTTCCTTCCTAGTATAAATTTTACAGACAGGAGTGTGTTGGAGTTGGCCAAGTTCCATGTCAAACCCAAACAGGCGTGAAATTAACACAGTATGTTGACATAGACCGACAAATCATGCTGAAACATCTTTGGCAACTATTGTCAACTGTCGACTGATATCAGAAAAATGAAGATCCTGATTCCACAAAATGATGCAGGCAGCAGTTATGGACGAAGAGTCATCACAGCGAATGTTTGGGCGCTGGGTGCAGTTTGTTGTGTCAAAATCTATTCAATTACTGGGTTATTTTGCCACACTGGCTGGCAAATAGCGTTTTCCCATTAGTGCAACAAGCCCGGGGGAGTAATTACAGGGGAAATTAGAGTTAAATTCACACACTTACACCTAGTTCATGCAAGGAAGTTGAGGGTATAGTTGCTTGCTCAAGGGCATTTTTTAACTACAGCATTCAGTGAACACTTAATGAACCAGTGTTTAGCAGCCGTGACCTGAAGGTTAGAGAAGCAGGTCTGTGAGTCACCAGTTCAATCCCCTGGACCTGAAAAAGAGCATGCGTGCTCAGCCAGTCTTCCCTGGGTAAATAAAAGTGCAGCGATAAGAGAAGACTTGAGTCATAATCCTAGGCGCACGTTTGCATTGTCAGTAAACCGAATTACCTTAAACTGTAAGTGTTAGTTATGGTGCTTTTGCATATGACAGTCAGTTGCATAACTGTTCAGGTTTTTACCGTTGTGAAAATAAATTAAACTCATGTCATAATTCCAGAGAAGATAACACAAGTGCCCATGAGCCATTAAGGTTCAAGTAAGTCATAATATGAGTCAGCAATTGCCTTGATTTAGAGTGAATGGTCATTGCTGGCATCGTATTTTATTGCAGGTAAAGTTGTAGGATGATGAGGTCTAAGTGTGCAAAGTGTGAGCAACACCCTTCTTATCTGATTGTCCCTCAGATCTCCCAACCCACTTTAGCAACTCGAGCAACTTTTTAATCAGTTACAGACCTGCAGTGTGATCTCAACGAGGGGCAGAGTGCTCTGCTTTACATACTGTAGCAATAAAGTTAAAATTTGATTCTGCTTTGCAGTGCTGATCAGCAATATCACCATATATGACATAATCATTTGAAACAGAAAACAGGAGCGGTAGCTTGCCATGCTGGTGTTGAATTCATATTTTTGGAATCTAACCCTTGTATCTGAAGTTCAAACCATAAAATGAAATGCTGAAAACTGAGCAACCTGTTTTCACAGCTGCACAGTCACGCCCAGCCCAACTTTGTTTTGTGTCCCCAAATATTTCTGATTCTTCCAGTTTAAAATGTTCAGAAAGTTTTGCAAAAGTACAACTGACCTTGCAGTCACTGCCTCTCGGTGCTGGAAGCTGCGCTGTCCAAATGAATATATCTCTGGGTGAAACTGCTGCACGGACTCCAATGAAGCCCCTTCATTAGCACTGCTCACATGTGTGCTCCCCCGCTGGTTCGACAAGAAAAGCTGAGCCCTTCTCAGACTGACGAGACTTCAGCTAAAAACATGTTACTCCACTTTTAAGAGGGAGGGAGAGGAGTTACAGGCTCAAAAAATAAATAACCTCCAGGCAAAAAAGCACAAGGCTTGGTTTGAAACCAAGAGAGAAAAGCGTGTGATCTGGGACAGGCCTGCACTGGAGGAAACGTTGGTGAACATGTGCAATAAGTAAGCTATCCACAGGACTTTGTTCTGCAGCACCAAGCCAGTGTGTTTTAGTACCATGAACCTGTGTCACTGCTAAAAACGGTGCTTCAAAACACAGCAATACACCTGTGTCATTAGTTTATACAAAACTAGAGGCTGAGTGCTCTGCAAATGCAAATCCACGTTCAAAATATCTTTCTGAGAACTTCACGAAAGCACACACTGCAAAAAATATCCATCTTCAGGAATTTAGCCTGCGTTGAAGTCATTTTTTTTCTTCAAAGACGGTAAAATATTGATCAGTGGGATGAGATAGTCCTACTTGTTTCCAATGCAGTTTCACATAATTTTTTCTGGGCACAAGTACAAATAAGTTGAAACAAGGCAGAATAAGGCAGATCAGCCCACTGGGATCAAGAAAATGACACTTGATTCAAGAAAATTCTGGAAACAAGTTGATTAGTGTTGAAAACAAGTGGGATTATCTCATCCCGCAGGCAGATTTTTGACCTTGTTTGAAGAGAAACAAGATAAGACTGAATCTTTTTGGAGTGAATGCATCATCTGGAAAGGAGAGTCTACTCTGCTCCCCAACTTAAGAATACAACTCCTACAGGATCAACAACAATCAACATTACATATTTTTCAGGCTGTTACCTTCCTTGACTTAACTGGTTTATCCACCAATACCAACAACATTATCATAACACTGTTTGCAAGTGTTTTGAGAACCAAATTTTGACTTGACTTATTCTGCCTTGTTTTTTAAACACTTTACGCATCGGAAACAAGTGGGATTATCTCATCCCACTGGCAGATTTTTGACCTTGTTTGAAGAGAAACAAGATTTGAACACTGAAGATGAGATTAAAGGTTTCGATTTTGCAGGGTGGGGTTTTGTGAAGCTCTCAGAAATGCAGGTTCACAAGTTGCTGTATTTTTTTCCAAAAACCCCTATGAAGGCCTACAAACCAAAACACCACTAATGCTGTACATTCTTCTGTTTCAGCGACGGTCTTCCTGGAGTTCTGGAAGAGACGCCGAGCCGTCTTGGCGTACGACTGGGACCTGATCGACTGGGAGGAGGAGGAGGTGAAGTATCTGTGTCGAGATGTAGTCTGGTTTCTGAACTGTGGAAACCAGGGTCCGCCAGCTCTTTAGCTCGATGTCGCTGAGATTGATGCTGAAGTTGGAAATCACTGGATGAGATATTGGGATTATTCGTAAATCTAGGTGTGGGTGTGATGGTACTTAGAACATATTATTCCAGGCCTGATCTAATTCTACATCTGTGACTGGATCGAAACACTTGATAACACTTGAGATTTTAGTCCTGCGATAATCTCATTGGTTGAGTTAAACCTCAGTGGGTGGAACCAAAGTTTTTCTGGCTAAAGCGCATGTTAGCTTACATTTAAGGTTTTATACTTCGCCGTTGACTTGTCGTTAAATTCCCATACACCCACCTGTGATCAACCAATCAGATCTCGTGTAGACATGACAGCAAAAAACTCTTTGGTAGCTATGACAACTACCCAGTGGCCCTTTTCAACCCCACAAACAAGTCAAATAGCATCAGTTTAAGAGCAGAGATGCTAGATTTTCACTAAACTATAAAATGCATTTAACACAGTCAGAAAAGCCAGAGGAAAGAAAAGCAGAAGCTACCATTATGATGTGCAGTGCTTTAACTGGAAGAATACAGTGTAGCCATGCTAAGTTAAGGTTAGCTTATTAGCCTAGCTCACCGAGTTCAAACTAGCCAATAGCTATATACGTAAGCTAGTAAGTTACAGTAGCCTGCAGAGCTTCCAACATCATGAACACCATGTTTATAACTGAATGAAAAAATTGTAAGAACTTTTGTATTTTATTTATCTTTTGACAAGAGTTCCTTTTTTGCTGTTTTACTTTGCTAGTTAGCTAACTTGAGCTTTGAAAAGCTGTGGTTCTTTTGATTTAACACAACCACAACTAAAGTCCATTTTCCATTCTGCCTGGTAGGATGGCCATGTATATAAGAGCTGACATGGCTGACAATTTAAAATAGATAACCAAAATACAAAACAGATTTTGGGATTCAGCTCACTGGTTTCCAGTGTGTTGTTCTGACTGGAGCCTGCATGCAGGACTGTGTGCAGCCGTGTCTCTGTGTACCTCTGCAGTCTGCACTGGGATTGCTGTGCTGAAAACCAAGAAAGTCCCTCTGAACTCAACCTGTGACTCATTGTAATATGAAAATGTATTTCAGAGTGACAGCTCACACAAACTAGAGCCCCTACACATTAGTCACAGTTTGGCTGTATCAGGTATATTGGTGGGTTTGCAAAGCTGCTGCCTGCCTTGTGTGTCGACCTCCAGCGCTGATTTGTCTCTCGTCCTCCAGCCGGTAAACAGGCTGTGTGCAGGGCCGACTGCCGCTTATGGGGGTGTGAAAGTGACTCAGAAATATCTGCTTTGGACCAAACAGCAGCCAAGACGGAGGAGGAGATAAACTGAGATTTTGCTTTTTTTGGCCCTCCCATCTGAGGCTTCTGGGTGTCGGTATGACGGCTGCAAAGTGTAACCTGATGATACAGTGGCAGTGCACATATCCAAATGCAGTCGTGTTGGATAGAAGAAGAAGAAGAAGAAGAAGAAGAAGAAGAAGAAGAAGAAGAAGAAGAGAAGAACAAACTATTTATGGAGCACTTTCCAAAATGACAGCTACAAAGTGATTTTAAAAAAGAAAAATTAAAGTGAAAGTAAAAATAAAAAGTCCCAAAAGCAGCGCCATACTTGAACATGAACAAAG
>OMKZ01003100.1:5916-17420 GCA_900302535.1 Neoniphon sammara | reverse complement strand
ATAGAGGTATCACTGTCACACAAGATGGCTGGTAAATGTAGGAGCTACCTGAGCTTCAAACCTGATTGACCAGTTTGTTCAAAGCAAAAAACATATTTACAGTGTTTATGAATTTTAGGAATGAAGCCTTTCAAAATTGCACTAGGCGTCTTCCAGGAGCAACAGCCCAAGACACATTTATGTTAGTAAAACCCCAACCTCCTGGCCATCCAGCACTCCCATTTGGTTTTCATTAAAAGATCAAATGTGGTCAAGTACGTCTGATTTTGTCAGCAAAACGAACACAGGCTCTTCAATCCTCCAAAGCCTTGAGGACAAATACAGCGTCATCAAGTACGTAGTAATCGTTATACATGTCCCCTTCGCAGAGGTATGGCAATCGAGTCACAGCCTCAACCTCAAACCCTGCCCCTCGGAAAACCTCAGTGGACATATCAGTCACTTGTTCCTCCCACGTCTTCCCCTTTACTCTCAGGCGCTCCTTGGGACGCTGCCATCTCCCCCCTGTGAACAAATACATGCAAAACATTTGAATTTGTGGGCAGATCGAGATGAATGTAGTATAATTTGTCATATCCCTAGGCATAAAAGACCACATGAATATACTCCAAATACTGAATCTGACCAACAAACAAAAGAAAGCCAAGGTGCATGTGAGTGACTGACCTATCTCCACGTAGGGCTGGAAGGGCAGCACGGCAGCCAGGATGACTCTTCCTGTGCCAGGGACTAGTGATCGCCTGATGCCCTGCAGGAGCTCCAGAGGATTGTCACAGCGGTCCAGCAGGTTCAGGCAGCTGATGAGATCATACTGGAAACCCGTCTGCTGCCACTCATCTATAGCCAGCAGTCTGTGCGAGACAGGGAAGCATGTAGAGAGACGTGTGTATTATTTTCTCCCTCAAGTAATAGCTAAAATTAAGGCTTGTCATACAATCCTGCTTTTTATCCTTTATGAATAAGCATGTATTAGCAAAAGGTACTTCTGAGCAACCGGGTCTACTCAATTTGGTTGTTTTTTGTTATATTATCCTTTATTAAATCAGGAAGTCTCACTGAGACTCTGATCTCTTTTTCAAAGGCTGATGATAATTATAAACATTTTTTAAAAAATCATAAAGATGGCAAAGGAAATACAGCACACAATTCAACTACATGTTAAACGGTCAGCAACATAGCAGGACAAAAATTACTGAAAGTGATTGCAATCAAAGAAAATGTAAGATATCAGTGCTGAAAAAGCCTTTGAGGTAGACAAGAATTTCAAGTCTGGTCTTTTGTAAATTACACAGTACCAGAAAAATGCGTTCCCAAGTTCAGAATGTAATCAAAGAGGATTTAAAAAGGGAACCAGGCCTGTGATCTGTTACCGTAATTACTGGATTTGAAATAAAGTAGAAGACGAAGACAGGGGGGAAAAAAACAAAGAAAGCCACTCACTTGTAACTCCTTCTCTGGAGATGCCATTTCATGGGAGCCGAGACCTCGGTTGCATAGACCTCTTTGAAATGGGCTCCCATCACCTCGGTGACGCCTCCATCCCCGGCCCCCAGGTCCAGAAGCCTCTCTGCCCTCCAGTCCGGGCCGATCCGCAGCAAGCGCTGGAACTGCTCCGCGGAAAACACAAACATGGAGCCACGACCCAGCAGCCTGAGACAGGACGGAGAGGAGGGAAGGTCAGAGGGAGGCACACTGAAAGAGGCAGACGGAGATAGAGGGGAAACTCACTCACCCATTGATGGAGGTTCTTGAGACCAGAGGGCTGAGGACTGTTGATACAAAAGAGTGGTAGAGCTGTGTGAACAGCCAGCCGGACTTCTCTACGCTCCGCCGGAGGAAAGCCTGGGTGTCTGAGTCCAGGTGGCTCTGGATGAATAGCGGCCGCACAGTTTCTCCAAGCAGGTCAGGACAGCACCGGTACCACTGGAGACAGGAGAGAGGAGAAAAGCCTGGAATCCCATTTGTGTTGTCCCAATTTACCACTGGGATGACACATGACAAATTTACATTCAGGGTTTCCCACTAGTTCTTTGGTCATTTTTAGTGGTGGCAAGCCAGGAAAAGGAGATACACAGTCAGTTATGGGGCAATCCAGGACTATAGACATGAAATATTGTAATAAATCTATGTGGAGGAACCACTGGTATCCACAGAAAGGAATGCTTCAAACTGTTAAAGTCAGAAACCCCTCATAAGCGTAACTCCCTTAGATGTTCCCCTATGTTATATGGCCACAGCTCACACCAGACTCCATTCAAAAAGTCCGGCAGGTCAATGTGGCATTGCTTATCGGCAAAAACACACGCCTCGTTTGCCGCTAAGCAAGCCAACATTATATTGCCAGATTTTTGAACGGAGTTTGGCAGTCTGAGTCTAGTCTCCACAGCTACCGCGGACGTAGCCAAGCTCTCAAAACTATCTTCAAACGAACAGTACGTCTGGCCCCGCAAACTTCACCACTTCTTTTATCCATTAGTAGTAACAACACATACCTCTTGTGTTTCAACCCCGGCCGCTTCGCTTTCGCTCACCATGTTCATAAACAGTGAACGGGCGAGAGGACTGCGCATGTATTTCCCCGTCCACATCCTTCTTATGGACAGCAGAAAGGCAACGTAGCCCAACACCCACGCTACAAAAAGCAATGTCCTCAGCTGTAGATGACACATATGGACAAACAACTCAGAGTCTGTGAGGGAAAAGGTGACACGCGGTCCAGGAAGCCGAAAGACTGAAATGCCAGCGGATAGACAGGCAGAGAAGTGTGGTGCAAATGTTAGTGGATACAAGTAATGGCATCCAATAGTAAAGCAACACGCCAGGGCATATCTCCAGTTCCAAATACAACAAATAAACAAACCTGAGGGTGCGGTGGGTTTTAGAAAGCCAAGTGCTATTTACTCGTCATCCTTATCCGTAGAGTAAATGGCCTAATGCGTAGGCTATAATTTGCTGCCCACCCGAGCCCACTCTGACAACTTTTGACAACAAAAGTCACTTCCGTGTGTTTTCTGCACTTCCTGTGTTACTGCTAAATGTGTCCGGAATTAACCCTTAAACATATGCTCTTTGACTTATACTACGGCTTCGTTGTTTTATCGCTCAATTTACGCTGGGAACAGAATAGAACTCTGTTGAAGCCGAAATATGCATCATATTTCCGAGAGAAAAGGTAGCTTCCATGTTTTGGAGATATTTTATTCTCTCGCGTGACGTGAGATCCACTATGGCTTCGTTCCATAACCTCTAAAATAACCAGTACATGTTGACGATGGCGAAATGTTGTTGTTTTACTTGTACCCGCATATTGGCAAATGTATTACACAGAAGTGTATAATTGAAATAGCCTAGCCTACCTTGTCGGTGTTGGTTGGATGTGTGTGAGCTTTCGATATTCGCTTTGTTCGTGTTTTGCGCAGGCCAATTGCCTGGCAATTATATGGTTTATCCACGGGGTTTACCCGAACGTAGCCCCGAAAAGTGCAGTTCTCTCTGACAGAAGTGGCTCCTAATTGTGTCCAAAATCTGGCAAATTAACGTTTCCCTTCCTATCGACAAATATACATATCTCATAAAATATATATCGACCGTTTTTGAATCTTTAGGAGTCACTCTTCAATTTGGCATATATACTATACACCAAGCAGCATTTATTTATGAAAACTTTCTACTCTTCCTATTCGTTAGTGTGTTACTCCCCCAGTCTTCCTACAAAATACATCACGGACAGCGGTGCCGAGCAGACTATACCGTTTTTAAAAGTTGAGTTTATGGAGAGATAAAACGCTGCTTGGTGTAGTATATATGCCGAATTTAACAGAAGGTCCCAACCGTTTTTCCTAATTTCCCAAGGTCCTAATTTATGATCCATAAATTATCTGTCAATAAGCAAAGCTACATCAAACTGACTTATTAATTTGCATGCATTTAGAGGGAGTATTTTGGATGCCCCAAGGCCTCCCTGTCGACTCCTTTCTCACTGACACGTGACACCACTCTATTCTAACCTTTGCCCATGTATCATGACTTATTTTTCTTGAAGCAATTTACGAATTTCATCCTGCAACATCCAAATCAATACTACCCCAAAACATTCAGGCCATGTCCTTTGTTTTCTAGATCCCCCTCTTCCCCTCTCCTCTCTGCGCCTCCTGGTCCCACCGATTCAGCTGGTCTCTGCAGCCATCTGGCAGACCATCCAGCAGAAAGTTGTGGCTGACTATGGGTTATTGGATGACTTTGTTACAATGGTCACTGACATTGTTCCCGAGGTCCTTAATCACAGACAGAGATCCTTGCTGAGTCTTGGACTTCGGGTGCAGGTACAGTTTCAAAAGGCGAAACCAATTAAATAAAATAAATGAATAAATAAAAATTTAAAAATGCAGTATTGCTGCCTGCATGCAGTGTCTGGCAGCTCTGAGCTCTAGCCTGAACTTATCTCTGGTTTCCTCTGGTTTTAGTTGATACTCGAGTTTTGTCGCCCAGAGCAGACGATAGACCTTAAGACCATTCAGCCACACCTGGACATAATTCAAACACTCACCTCATTATGGAACAGAGAGGTGAGATTCTCTTCATTTCATGCACTCTATGATTACTATAATGCAACTTGAGCTAACAGACGGTTTGCATCACAGACAAGTGATACAGAGGATGGATCATCTGGATCAAACATCCTGAGTCTTATTCAAACCCTAATGAAAGACCAAGACGAGAGGCAGCGCTTCTTCCAGGTCAGTGTATCTGTTTTTGTGACTTTCGCATCATAGATTTTTTCTCAGTTATTGAAGGATGTATAAAATGTGCTGACCCCAGATTAATTGCTCAATTTCAGGATGTTTTCCCGGAAAAATTCGGACCCAAGTATAACGAGGACATACAGATGCTTGTGGAGAAATTCCTGTCGCATCTTGAGAAGTTACTTATTGTACCAAGTCTTCAACAGGTAACCTACAATATTATTGAATTAAGAGATTTTGGACTTAAGATACCTATAACACTGAAACAACATATCTTTGTTTTCATGACCAGGTTGCCTGTATGCTCAGTGATGTTCCTTCAGTTCTGGCAGAATGTGTGGAGTCTTTTTCTCACCCTCAGGAGTTTAAATCTCTCCTGGAATATCAAAAACACCTTAGCCAACCCAATGATAATGGTAATGGAAATTTTTCATTGTAGTGTTGCAAATTCACAGTACCACTGTTACCGCAGTTTGGTAGACATCTGTGATGACAGTCTGTTGTTATCTGTGACTAACTATGCTTTTTTATTTTTCAGATAATCCAATTGTTGGCAGTAATATTTGTACAGCTCTCTGCCTCCCACCTATGCAAACTGTCTTGACAGATCAGGAGGACTCTGTATTAGAAGCAAATGTGCTAAATGATTACATGGACTCATTTGGCAAAGAATTGACAGTGGAGACTGCTACCTTGACAAAAGGCATACAAGACTCAAGCATGGAGAGTGAGGAAGGAGAGAAGAGGAGGGAGATAGAAAGCAGCTGTGTTGAGAATCAGTCCTGTGTTAACAGTGAAGAGGGAGTAAAGGATGATCTTTCTTGTACAATACAACATGTTGAGTCTTTGCATGGAGATAATATGGGTTTAGACTCTTGTGGCGGTGAGGTTCAAGTTGGTTATAATGTTGAGATACCTGCTGAAGGGATAGGATGCACAGAGAACAAGCCTTGTGTTGGCGAAGTGAGCTCAGTGATGGTTACAGGAGAGGATGAGCAGGCTGAACCCTCAAACAGAACCTCGGCTACAAGTGATTATGGAGTAGACAGCTCTACTGAGAATGAAAAGGAGAGTGTGGAGGCCAGCAACAGCACACTAACTGGTGAACAAATGAAAAACAAGGGTATGGCTAATGTGATTCTGTCCCCCATACTTTATACACCAGCTGTGCAAGTGCTAACGCTTGAGCCAGTTGTGACTGCGTCCCCGAGACCGGTCCGACAAAACCGGGGTGTGAAGATGAAAACGTTCTTGATGATAGCGTCCAAACATGAGCAGGCCAAGAGTGGACTCCGAGGTTCATCAACAAGCAAGACTTGTCCCACGTGCGGTAAAACGTACACTCGTGCATCGGACATGAGGCGGCATCAGAGGACCCACACAGGGGAGCGACCGTACCAGTGCTCCCTGTGCAAGAAACTCTTTCAGTTCCAATATGATCTGAGGAGGCATGAGTTAAATGTGTGTAGAATCACTACACCGCAACCTGGGAGGATCTCATCAAAAACACCTGAGCAAAAAGACACTCAAGGGCCTGACCATTGTGAAGTTTCTAAAGAACTTGAAGCTCAAACTTTGAAGAGGACGACTGATGTAAAGACCCATGTTGTGGCCCTTTTCCCTGCAGCCTATCACTGCAGTAACTGTGACAGTACTGCCCAATGCCCACAACAGTTTCGGACTCATGAAAAGGCGTGTGTGATGAATCAGCGACACGTGGAGGCGCCTTCTGGAGAGGCAGTTCCTCCAGCCACCAAGCAGAATGATCACCAGCCATTCAGCAGCACAGTCCAGCTGGAAGACATAGGACAGCAGAACCAGTCAATTTTGGACAATGACAGTAATCCAGCGATACACCAGGAAAACAAAGGGGGAGAGGAATCTGTGGTTGTTGTTAGGAAACCTAATGGGGAACCAGGCAAGGAACCTCTGGAATGTAAATTTTGTGGCAAGACCCTTGCTTTCCCCTCTATCCTGGAAAAACAAATGGAGATACACTCAGAAGAGCTCTCTCATCATCATACAGTTTGCAACAAAGGGTGCAACAGCAGTGCAAGTTTGTTGAGGCATTCTGACAAAAGTGATGGTTCGTCAGCACATGGTGATAATGAAGTCCAAGAGACGATCAGCAAGTTAATCCAGAAATTACCAAGTGGTCAAAAAATCAAATCTACAAGTCCAGATGAGCTCATTGAGTCCACATCAGAGGATAGTAATCAGTCTTCACATAAGAACGCTCATCTAAGCACAGAGACACATGACACAAAGGTGTGTCACCTGTGTGATACATCAGTAACAAGAGCCATATCAGCTGAATCCCACTCCTGTCCTAATTGTGACTTAAAGTTTAAGTTCAAAAGAGGTTTGAAGAGGCATTTAACAGCATGCAAGGTAAAGCAAAATAATGGTGGACAGTCTTATCCTACAAATCAGGAGGGCAAAAGCGTAAAGCAGGATGAACGAAGGAAGGGTTTCAAGCCCACAAAGACACTTGGAAAACACAAACTGGCTGACAATCCACTGTACTGTGCCGAATGCAATAGGTCATTCCCAGACACGGCAAGACTTAAAACTCACAATCTGAGACACAAACCGCGTCCGTGCACGATGTGTGATGAGAGCTTCAAAGGCTTTATAGACCTCAGCCAGCACTACGCGGACGTCCATAATTTCAGTGGGCCTTTCCCTTGCACTTTTTGTGACCGGAGTTACACAGATCTTAGAGGTCTGATTAGGCATGAAAGGTTTCACACAGGTGACCTCCCGTTTAAATGCCCCAAGTGCCCAAAAGCGTTCAGTTATGCGTCCGCTCTGAAGCTGCATGACAGAACTCACACAAAAGAGGCTCCGTTCCTCTGTTGGGACTGCGGAAAAGGCTGCAAGTCCAATGCGGCCCTGAGAATACACAGGCTTTGTTGTCACAGCAGTGCTGAGGAGAAGCGCTTTTGCTGTGAACACTGTGGGAAAGCGTATGCACTTAAAAGAAGCTTAGATCTCCACGTGGCCAAACTCCACACTGGTGTGCGGTACCCATGCTCCCACTGCGGGAAGCTGTTCAGAAGTGCGAGCTCATTGACAAGACACGATTTGACTCACACGCAGGAAAGGCCTTATTCGTGCGATGAGTGCGGCAAGAGTTTCAGGTCTGCGTCGGAGCTGAAAATACACACCCGCTACCACACTGGGGAGAGGCCGTTCAAGTGTCAGGAGTGCGGAAAGGGCTTCGTCCAGTCTTACTACCTTACTGCGCACATGAGGATGCACACGGGGGAAAAGCCATACAAATGTCCCACGTGTGACAAATGTTTCAAAAGTGCGGGGATTTTGAAAAGACACCAGATGACCCACACAGGAGAAAAACCACATAAATGTTCTGTCTGTGAAATGGCCTTCAGCCGGCCAGAGCTTGTGAAAGCTCATATTAGAAAATCACACTAAATTTTTTAGCAGTTCATTCATTGTGAATGTATTTTTACCCTGGTTATTAATAAAACAAATGTTATACAGTAATAATAAAGTACCCATGCATATATATCCTGTATAAACTAGCATTTTCCTTTTAATGTATAGTCCTACATAGGTGTCTGTTTGGTGGAGGTATACACCCTGTTTAATGTGAATTACTATCACATTAAATAGAGGTATTTCAGCATGGGTGGTTGATTGTCTCACTTCACAATTTGAATTATGACACTGCATTCTTCTAATGCTTTAGACCTTCATCTGCTACTGTTCAAGCCATTAGACTGACCATTTCTTTAATCAACTATCTCATGCTATCAGGCAATATAATCTCAAAAATTGTTTCCTGTCAAACCAAAATGTAGGACTTTTTCCCCCAAATAGACCTGACAGAGGTTTGTCCAAGAACACGCCTTTGAGGAAATCATGATCTGAGCTTGATTTTGCAAATTAAAAAACGAAAATTGCACAAAATGTAACAATTCCTATGTTTTTTCAGGCCAAGCTAAGCCCTCAAATGTCTTTATAGACTGTTGAGGTCTCTGGAGATTCCCTTGAATAGATATAGCTATCAGTAAAACCCTGGAACAACTATTTTATGTCAAGAGAAATCTGCCACATAAATGAGTGGGAGGAGAGCACATAGAAACCTGGTTCTTGCATTATTCTCCCTCTCTTTAGTTCTTTTTGGTTTGATGCTAAATCAGTAGGTGATTGTGTCTGAGTGCGCAGACAAACATAAAGGCAAAAGTGATTCTTTTGAAAGAGTTCCACAGTGTTCAGTTCATTGCATTTAAACTTGGTTTGGTTCAGTTAGGTTTTTAGGCTTGTTAGAGGGCAATTTATTTGCAGCAGGTAGAAAGCTTTAAAGAGATAAAGGATTCAGCAAGGTGGAAAGACAACAATAATCCATACATGATAATATAATTGCAGCAAAATACGCCATAACTGCAGTCTCTACTTTGTGCTTCCACTTGGTCCAGTTTGGACTGTTATGGAAATAGCAGAATGACAAGATGTAGATTCTCATGTCCATGTCCCCATTCTTCATCAGTAAGATGCATTATTTTTTTTTTCCCCACTGTGACTTCAAACCTTTGTGACTGAGAAAAGTGCAGCTCAAATTTTACTGTTTTGTTTGTTACGGTTCGAGGGATTTCAGAGGGGAATAACGGGTGAAAGAAACCTTATGAAAAACAAGGACATGGTAGAAAACAAGGCTGTTAAAAGAATCCCATGAATAATGTTCAGAGTACATGCTGTCTGAAGATCCTCTATGAAACCAAATATGAATTTCAGGATCGAGTCCCACTGACATTCCTCAAAATTTCTTCTTTCCAAAACTTTGAGCCATATCTTCGAAAGTTCAGTTTCACAATGGATGAAAATCGTGACAATTTTGACAAAAACAGAATATATTGTAATGTTTAGGAAATTGTGTACTTTGTCAGATTTTCATCCATGCTTCTCACAGTTTGCCACTGGTTTAAAGGGAACTTATGCCATTTTATATGTTTCCCAGTGATGCTCTCAGTGTTTATGACAAGAATTGTTGAGTGGTGCTGCCAACAGCACCAATTTCTGATAGGATTTCCATAAACAGACTGGAAATTTAAATCTGGAATTTAGCTTCAGAATTCAGTGTTACCTTCAATCAAGTTTATATGTTCAATACTCAAAAGACAGCGATTAGGATAGTTTTGATGCTGAAAGTCAGGAGTGTTCAGACATGAAGGGTTCTATATAGAAACAAAGTGGTGATGTAACTAATGATGACATGAAGAAAATAAGACCATAGATCTTGACTATAGGCTAAAAGCAGTTAATTGTATTACATCAGTTTGCAGAGAAATGGGAAGTTTTATTTTGAATTATTTTGTCATGCAATGAACTTTGATTGCTGACTTTGAGTTGTTTTTGCATGTGCAGATAAGCACATAAAAGTAACTCACAAACTGCCATGTGCACTTTTTGATCCAGTTCCCACCTGTCTTTTGGCCCACAACATGTTGTAATACTGAGATAGTGGTCTATTTATAGACTGCAAAGTAATCTTCATCATGTGACTCAGAATGATCCCATGAAAAACTGACTCAAAATTAGCAAGATCACCATGATTCTGCATTGCAAAAAAGCGATTAGACAATTCTGATCCAGATTAAAAGTTTTGCAAAACTGGTGATATTAGACCATGTTGAGTGTTGATATTTGATTTGATGTTGATATATCGGTCTATACATAGCAGCAAAACAAATATATTTTGTATATTATTATTATTGTTGTTGTTGTTGTTGTTGTTATCATCATCATCTTATTATTATCTTATTATTATTATTATTATTATTATTATTATTATTTAGTATATTATTATTATTATTAGCACTAGTGGTACTGGTAAAATATTTTTGGACCAGTTAACACGGGTATCTGCAATGTAGTGCAGAATGTGTCTTGTGACTGGTAGTCCATATCTGTTAATTAAATTTCCTGGTATTTGTTTCATAATAAAACATTCTCTCTTGTAACTAATACAAATTACAAACCGGCAGATGTCGCCAATAAACAAGCGCTCTGTCTACATGGGTTCTCAAAGTGGAGTCCGAGAACCTGCAGGGTCCGTGTCGTGGTTCCAACCTGTACGCAGCAAAATAAGCGTTAGTTCAATCTTACTTTAAAGTTAATTTGCGAGAAACGATGCCACCTAGACAGTGTATACAAATTGTAATCACAGGTTTCACTCTCTATCATGATCCCATCATAAACAGTTCAGCAACGTCAGTATTATCAGGTTTGACAGGAAACGCATTTGAATTCCGGGGACTAAATGGAATCAAATGGGGATCCACGGTTTAATGTGTTTTTGAGGACATGAAATGGTTTAGAAGAACCCCTGATCTTAACTATGAGCCATGCTGTTAGGGTTTCAGCGGGATCCTGGCCCTGACTTAATATGTTCATTAATCCAGTTCTCTTTGAATTATTTACTGTGCGCTGTGATTTTCGGGCTGTGGGAGCCGGGTGATGACTGGTATTGCGAAAGGAACTGTCAAACTCCTCAGCTCGTCAAGTTGTCATGTTTTGGCCGCGAGAAGACCGGAAATCGGGCGATTTTGCCTTAAAAATAAAAGAACAGATTTGAATTCTAAGTTTATCCGAGATGGGTTGGTGTACAGAGCACAAAAAATAGTATCAACAATCTTTAGGTCAAATATGGAGTAAAACTAGCTAGATTGTACACTTAGGCTATTTTTGATGTGGTATTCCTGATTAAAGCGTGGCCGTTTGGCAGGTCAATTAAAA
>OMKZ01003095.1:9151-41729 GCA_900302535.1 Neoniphon sammara | reverse complement strand
CATGTAGGTCTAAACCTGCTCACCACACACACACACACACACACACACACACACACACACACACACACACACACACACACACACACACACAGGAAGCTGCCATAGGAAAACACAACAGTTCCCATTTGTGTACACATGTGAGCCGGAGTGTGAGTACTTAGGGCTGCGATCAACCAAGTGTTATTGTTGCTTTGATCTCCAACCATTTTCCAATGCATCTCTGTTATTTCAATACACACTTCACTTGCAAATGTTTTGTGTCTCAGAACTATTAACTGGAGTGTTTTCGGAGCTGCGAGGAGTTGGCTCTGTTTTTATCGATGGGGTTGGAAAAATCCAGGGATGGAGACCAAACAGGATGAATAGAAGCAGGGAAGATGTATGGATGGATTGATGGATGAATGGGGTGGTTTGGATGGAGGGAAAGAAACACGATGAAGTCACCAGAAATCCATTGAGCTCAAAATTGAACTCAGAACATTCCAAGTCTGCAATGGTAAGTACTGGTGTAAGTAAATCAAATATCCAACTCAGAGTTTCTCATTAAAGCTCATTGAACAAGTCCACCAGCAGTTCTTCCAGTGTGCGGCTGCCTTTCTCTCCACCTGCTCTTCTCTCTCAATGCACTGAGACAAATGTCTTTTGTAAGTGATCACATTACAAGCTACAGTGAGCCAAGCATTGCATGCTTAATTCAGTTTAAACGGATGAACACACGCTTTTTCAATGCCACCGCCTTGTTTTTTTTTTGTTTTTTTTTTTTTTTTTCATAGAATCCTATGGGAAGCAACTGCTTTGTGGGCGCACACTGGCCACTCCTTAGAAAGTGCTGGACGTGGCGCTTGGAGGAGCTTGAAAACAGCTGAACTTTGAGGTCAACTGCCTTTTTACCGATCAGCCAAGAACTACGAAGAATGTCAGGGGAGAGCTGCCATGGCACCGTCATTGTAAACAAACAAGATGGAGATAGTGCAGAAAATGCTGGTTGAGAGACTTGTTTTGTTCGTAAGTGAAGACCACAAGCTGTATGACCTGTCCACTGAAAGATTCGAAAACAGTTACCACAAACTGCAGTGTATGACGAGACTGGAAGATTGTTGAGGATATTTGCTAAGAGTTTCATAGTAAAGTCATCAGTTTTGCTAGCTAGAAATGCCGTTAACGTATAACGGGGATTATTTTTTCTGCATTGCATAAATAAAATTGAATCTCAGTGGGTTTACATGCCCTTTAAAAGTTTGATTTTAGCCGGACTAAAACAAATAAATAATAATAAAACTTTTTCAAATGTCATATAAACATTTTAGTTCAACTGAAATCGTCCCAAGTCTAGTTTTTCAGAGTCGGACTAACAGACCTAGATTAGATTATGTGTTTGGGGATCGATTTAATACAGCATGTAAATTGGCTTCAATTGGCTGACGACACTCGGCCAAGGCGTTCTGCACATGTTCCAAAGGTTAGAGGTTACGCACCACAGGTGTGATACCTGGAAGTAGAACACAAAGCCAAGGTGGTGTCATGGGGAATGCTAAGGCTAAAAACAATGTGCATTTTTGGACAGATGAGGAGACGGACAAAAACAAGGAATGGTGAACTTTTTTTTTCTGGCTACCCATTGTTTTGCGTCACTAAGTGATGCAAAAGCTCAACTGGAGGAAAGTCTTCTTCTTATCAACTGGAGCAAAGTCTGTCAAAAGCTGACACAGGCTACTTCTGTCAGTAAATGGTTTCTTTGACTGAGTTAAGTATAGTGGGACAGCAACATCGTCCAGTTAAATCTTATCTTTAGCCTAACTGAGATTAAGACTTTATTCTGATTGCAACTCTTCATGTAAACCCACTGACTAACTCCATGGAAGAATTTCACTGAATTGGTTGTCCTGCAACCAGGAAATCCAGTCTGTGCCTTAACGGTTTACAAGCTTGTTGCCACAGCAGACGTGTTCATAGTAATTGGCCATAAACGTCCAATCATATCTCTTAGTGTCCTTGTTTCCCCACCACTCTCATCTTGCTTCAACAATTGTTCGGCCCAACAAGTGCAAAATTGACGCTACATCTATTATTGGCAATAGCAATAGACAATAACAAAGCAGGGGAAACCATTTGATTTGCATGTTCAAGCCTTTGTAGCTGCAGACTACAACACAGATGTAACCAAGGTCTCTCAGACCACCACAACCGGTCAGTATAGAGAGATCCATTGAGCAAGCTGCTCACAGTGTGAATGCACAATAAGAGGTTTGCAGGCGAGAGCTGCACAGGAAGTAGTCAGAGCCGAGAACCAAACTCTCATTGAGCCTAATGTCAACAGCAAACAAAACTCTCAACTTTGTTTGCTCTCAGATTCCTCCACGGCTTTGCTGGCTCGACTCGCCGAGTGCTGGCTCTTTCTTTTCTCTGTTCAGACCCCCCCCCACCGCCCACCCCCGTCCTCTGCAGAGGCCTAGAAGATCCAAAGGGATTAGGCACCAGGGGCCTGGGTGTGTGATGGAGGGGTGTTAGGGCATGTTGTAGATAATGTTTATGCGTGTTCACATGCCTGTTTATTCTTCCCGTCTTTTTGTGTTGGTTTCCTCCTTTTCTTGGTGGCCTGCTATATAGGTCACAGTCAAAACACATGGGAGACGTTGCCTTTGAAGATCAGCTGAAAGCTAGTTTTCTCTTGTTTAATAAGACATTATGCTAATCTCTAACAGATGTCAAACCTTTGTGTTGATTCAAGGATTGAGCCACATGTTTTTGGGGGAGTGGGGAAACAGCTTGGATGCAAACACAATCACGCCGGTCCTCTCTGCATACAAACACATTGGCTTACAAATCTGTAAACTTGCCATGAAGCTCATCACTCTCAATGTTACATAAGAAACTGTAGTGCTCTGTGTCATCAGGGGAAAGGCGTGGTGTATAGTGACTCAGGCCTCCATTAGTAGCCAATTATCTCTGGTCTTTTTATTACTGATTGCCACACACATGCACATTCACAACCTTAGCATCACGTCTCATCTGTATAAATCAAAACTTGAAAAGGTCATCTCCGCAGTCAATGATGTGTGCTGCAATATTTCAAAAGACTTCTGCACTTGAGAACTGCGTCAGTAAGGGCATTAGAGGATGCCTCTCAATGAAAGATCAATACCAAACTGTCTTCTTCAGCATTTGCACCGACCACATCTGTTTAAGTTGTGTGCATAGGATTTCATGTGTGTGTACCGTATCTCTTTATTTGTAAGCATGGAAAACTGGGTCACGATAATGAATTTTCCATTCTCTTCCACATGATGTAACAGCGAGTCCTTGACGAAATTTGACAGGACAAGTTTGCATTGTTAATGATTATATCAGATGCGATAGTATGTAAGGTATCTTAAAAATGGCCCCAGTGAAGTCACATGTCCTCCGATGATGATGGATGACAAATTCCTGAACAATGGCAGCTGGTTGCTTTTTACCCACGGGGCAAACTAGCAGAGCTTACCATTCATAGTTCAAGTTCTCAGAAGTGTGTTCGGATTGAATATTGGAAATCGGACAGGAAGTCCATTGTCGTGCCAAAGCATGGTGTTTCTCGTTTATCTCCCTTATCCCATGAACAGAACATTGAATTACAGGTTTTGAATTCATAAATCCTGTGTCTTTATTCACATGAGTGTAATAACGATCCCACCCATCGAGGAAAAGTCACCTTTCACATGGACCATAACAAATAAACAAAGTCTTTATAAAAGAATAGGTGTGGGAACTCTACTGTAATTACCTGTATGACGCATGTCGATCACGGGTTTGTACCTGGAGTTTTCCATTTTCTCCTTCCCATTTGTGATGGCACTGTAAATAAAAAGGTACATCACATCAATGGTTTCTTTGGCTTTGTCCATGTTGTTGAACCCTTATATGTGCCACACAGAACCTGTTATAAAGGTGGAAACCTTTCTCTTACATCTGTCCTGGATGCTTCTACTTTGCTTTAAGTAAACAGAAGTAAAAAAAAGAACACATCTGGGGTATTTCTTTACATTCAAAACCTTTTTTTTTTCACAGGCCTTTCTTGTAACCAGTAGCAACGTATTCAATTTCGGTGGTTGTTCAGCTTTGGATTTGAACCCTAGACACTTGATGTTCCACTATTTCTACAGAGCTGGTAAACATGAGTGTGCTTTGTGCAGTTTACAGGGTTTTTGGGAGATTGTTATTATATTTATTGGAATGTCTTCTGAGGGTAGCATTGCATAGTACAGGGTAAGAGGACTAGAGTTAGGGTTAGATGCAATGCTGCCCTCAGAACACATTCCAAAAAATGTGATACCAACCTGCAGGTTTTGGGGTCTTGGTAATTGGGTAATAATGGGTACATTTCATCCAGTAGCTCTGGGGTTATGCCACTGTCAGTCACAACTCAGCCAAGCCAACAGACAGACTGAAGCAAAATGCTTCTGCTAGCTGTAGTCTATAACACCGAATTAAGAATTTGGATTTTACACAGAAGTTCACTTGTAATTGATGACATCTTTAGTGGGAGCACCTCTTAATATTTACGCAGCGTTCATTTCAAAATATTTCATTAGCGCATATCTCATAACAAGATAATAACCCTGGAAAATAATCTACAGTGATGTAAAACAGTATGAGTGCAGGATATGAGCAAAACTACAATCACACTGAAATTGACCTATTTAGATTTCTTCCTGGGCGTTCCATACTTTCAAAGCCGTATTTTAGAGAGGCTCCATACTTTAGTGTGTCTTTTTTAAGGGCGTACTGTACTTTCAAACTGTTTATAAATGAATTTTATGCTTTCAAACTTGTTAGTTGTTAAGAGGGCGCAATCTACCACCTTCTCTTTTCTCACACACACTCTACCAGTATCTGTGCTATGCTTTGCCATGCCACTCTGCGTCACTGGTTTTCATTCATGGTGGAAAATAAGCTGGGTCACACAGAGAGGAGAAGAACGGAGGAGCCATGGGGAAGGAAGCCTCTGGCATGTCAAGTATGATGTTTTTATTGTTTTTGTTATTATTGTTTATATACAACTTTATTTCGAGAATAATTTATAATCCATCCATGCAAATTCTCTTGAGAAAGATGAATAAGATGACAAAGAACAAAAACAAACCAAGATGTCAGCAACGGGAAGTTTATTCTCAAATTTTGTTTTGATTGTAAAGTCATACAGTGGGTGAAGTCCCTGTGTGTGTATGTGATTCGGTTCACAATCGCTGTTAAGTTAAATAATAATAATAAAAAAAATGCAGTGATGGCTTACCTCTGCATTGCCTTCCTTCGTGACTTGGGAGGAAAATGTTTTGCAGCGGTTGCGTGATGAAATGGAGGGAAAGCATGCATGATTAGGTGAGTTTGTGCACATAGTTGGTCGGTGTGTGTGTGAGAGAGAAAGACAGACAGAGGCCATCAGCACACAAAATAAGCACCTCATTAGCACCACAGGCACGTTGTTACCTGATCTGATCATAGATCAAACCTGTTTTGGCTTTGGTTGAGGGCCTGCCATCGGAAATTACATGCCGATATTATACCTCTGACTTTGATGGGTATATGTTTTCACAAAGATTCCCTTAATCCTGGCAGGCTCACACACACACACACACACACACAGGCGAGAGCGCATGATATGTGCAATTGTTAAAGCGCTTCCAAATCCCCAGTCCCTGGTCCACTTGGGCAAAGCAATTTACTTGAATTGCTCCAGCAAATCTCCAGCTGTACAAATGAAGAGCAGGATGTATGGAAAAGGGAAAGCACTCTAACACATTGACCACTTCACAGAGGAGGAGGATGGGGGAAGGGACGCCGCGAATACCGAGACCTTGCAGTTTGCACAGACTCCTTCGCAGACTGGAGAAATTGTTGAGTCTCGTATGTGCGTTACAAGATTTTTCATGGTAGACTGATAAGCAAAAAGACCGGATGGAAAAAAATAGTGGATGTGATTATAGATGGAGTTTTGTCAAAGACAAACTAAGAATCACACTTAACAGGCTGACTGATTGTCCATACTCTGGTTAAGATCTTGTTTTATTTACTTGAACCATTGCTATCCTATGATTGAGTCTCCATGCGGTCATGAATAAATCAATTAACTGAATATTCCCCATTCTTCTTTGATTTAAATAGCTGCCCAGTAAACATTTTGATGTTGAGCAGGACAGCTTGCAGCAATGTTTAAAACCACCAAACCGTTTCCAAAGCTTTTCTGATATGACTTCAGCTGCGGCATCATATCATATTGTATAAATGTTGTGTTCATTGAACTTGACCACCTCCTGCATAGCACCATCTGTCAAATGCTTGTTGGGAAGTACAGGGGACATGCACAAATGATAGCAGTAGTGCTAGCAAGTGCTGCTCACTGCCAGGTTTTTGTAGCCATTTTGTAGCCAGTGTAGCCATAATACTGTGAACCTGAGTTTGACAGACACTGAAAAGCAATTCGGTCAAGTGCTGCAAAGAAAGAGCTGAATAAGCTTCAGTTTGTGCAGAATAGAGCAGTGAGACTAGCACTCCATTGTTCAGTGAGAGTAGCTGAGCCTGCATGGCTAAAAGTCAAAGACAGAATAGTAGTATAATAGTAGTCCACAAAGTTTATTTAGAAATGTATTGGTTTTGAAACGACCTTTCTATCTGTATCCAAAAAAAATGTTTTCAGGGACTGCTCATAGTTATCAAAGGAGACAGGTGAAGAGGGGTTACATTATAGCACCTCAGCCTAGGACCAATGCAATGAAAAAACAAAAAAGGTTAGTATGTATTTTGCATTTTTTAATGCATGTATTTTGGGTTGTATGTTATTTGCATATATTTGTATGTATATTGGAAATGTAAGAATTTGTATTTTATATGTATGTTTTAATGTGGACCTCAGGAAGAGTAGTTGTTGCTAAGGTAACAACTAATGGGGATCCGAATAAACTATCAACAATAAACTGAGGAACAAGATGTTTCCATGCCATAGTAACCCAAGATCCATCATATGTATTTGCATATTTTACATAAAAGGGAGTGAATATGTCAGTCAGTTATTCCCAATTCTAACAACATCCTAAACCACTGGCTACCCTAGTTATGAATATGGAATGACAATCAACTCTAATTATGGTTACACTTGTTTCAGCCTGATTTTTATCATCTGATCACACCACTATACATAATAAAGTAGTGAGGTGCAGAAGTGCAGGCTTAGATAGGACAGGCATAAAGGCCATTTATAGATGCACAGTAATCAGATCTAATAAAGTATCATCTTTAGAATAACATCTCAAAATCACACTCAAGCGGCAGGTGTGGGGTGGCCCAGTGCCCAAGACGTGGCAGGTGTAACAATAGCCTCTGATCACCAAGAGCGGCTTACATGATATGAGCACACAGGGTGCCTTTCAAAGACAGAAAGACAGTCAGGAAGGCATGCATAAAAGACAGGAACAACATTTGTACTTTAGTTTTCCTCTATAACTTCCTGCCCATTGTTTGTTGTGATTTCACTTTCTGGAGGGGCGGAAGGTGTTATGTGCTCATCAGCAACTTACTCAACTTTGTTTCTCTGATTTGTTGTGGCAATTGAATGGAAGGCTGACTGTGGCACAAATGTCTCCAGGACAGAGGACAAAGATCAAAATTTTGTCCTGTGTGGGAGTCATTCTTCCTGTCTGTATGTCAGCTCGCACCACATGCTGCAGCTCTTTCTTTAAAACTAAAGCTGCGATTGGCAACTTTGCATAGTGAGAGCAAGAAAACTTACTCAGAAATCCTGGAAAGTGATGTTAGTAAACACAGCATGCTTATGTTAACTAACCCAGCTGCTCTGTGATGCTTTGAATGAATTTAAAGCAAAAGAGACAAGAGGCACTGAATTTGACTCTCAAGTTTCAATTTGTTAATGTGTGCAGGAAAAGTCACCGTATCCAGAATTTCATTTGAGCAAATATATCAATTAGAGTGGATGAGACGCGCCTCTCCATTACAGCCTCACCTTGTGATTCAAATAAGACAGCTGAATATTCACATAAAAATATTGCCCAGTGCAGCTTTAACCCTATGAAACACATAACTGGCGCACAAAATAAATAAATAGATAGATAGATAGATAGATAAATAAATAAACCTATGAAGATGTCTTTTTTTGTTGGAAAGCGCAGACTCATGTTTAAAATCTAAAAAAGTATAAGAAGTATAAAATATAAAAAATGTGGTTTCTCAAAAAAAAAATCTCTTTTTTTAAACAATGAATGGAAGGTTTCAGAAGGTTAAGCTTTTACCAGCTAGACATGAGTGTTTGCACTAACACTGGAGACAAAAGCAAGGCTCATGTTTGCCCTGTAACCTGTGCCATTTGCATTTCGCTCGAAAGATCAATATAACAATCAGGTGACACATCTGAGACGTTCCCCTGTAGCTAGCACATGCAAAACACGCTGTTTCCGGCTGTGTTATTTCACCTGTGTTTTCTTGAGGGATCACATGCAGGCGGTTGGGGCGATAATCACGCTAAGTGTGGCATGCAAACATTAACCTCCCTTTCAAGTCAATGGAGCTGTGGGTCAGTAGCGCAGAGGAGGCGTTTTCTACACCGTCAGCAGGTTTCGTCACCGGCGGCCCAATGCCAGCGGCTCACCGTCCCGTCGCCTTTGCACGAAACCATTCCTCAGAAGATTAGCTCTCAGTGACTGTCATTTTCAACCCTCTCCTGCTTTCTTGTCCCTTTCTTTGGTTTCCCTGTCAAGCTCAATGACAAGGAAGCTGGGCCCTCTCCGCCTCCTGATTTAATTGGGTACAGATGAAGCCATGTGTGGGTATATCGCAATTTTCCATTTTACCAAGCCATTTTGAAAATGATATAAAAGCTCACTTGACCATCCAGAACATCAAGGTCACCATAATTCACAAATGACAAGAGGCATCACACCAAAAGATCTCCAATCTTCTATTTCTTTGCTTGTTACTTTCACTCATCTTGTATATTGCTCTTTCTCCAGGCTAAACAGCCAATCTGTCTCCCCATTCTATGTCAGAAACAAATGTGAAGTTCAATATATGTGGGGACGTACTTTCCAACCATAACTGGAGCTTCTATGGTAATGAAAACATCACTTAAGTAATATCCTCTCTCCTGTAGTCACACCCAAGCTGCAGATTCTGGGCTTCTTTAATACTCAGTAGGATGATAAAGTGTATGAACTGTTTAAACCTTTGAAACCTGAATAAAATTACTGTTAAAAATTGAGAAATTGCATTTGATGTACATTTTTTATATTTTTAGAAATATTTTATATAGCTTTAATATTTTTTACTTCTTTTTTTACCTTTGTACTGTGAAAAGGTCTCTTTTTTTGACATTTTTATATTTTAAACATAAGTCTGCTCTTTCCAACAAAAATGCATTTTCATAGGCAAAAGTAGTATTATTTATTTGTTTGTTTGTTTGTTTGCTTATGTATGTATTTATTCTTTTTTCTTTTCTTTTCTTTTTTTTTGTGTGCCAGTGATGCGTTTAGTTTTCAAAGTTAATATTATACATTAACTGGATATGGGAGCTATAGTTAAAATTGATAATTTTCATGCCAAAAATTACCAAATATCACAAGTATTCAGTATAACTAAATATAAATTTATTCTTTATGGGGTGGAAAAGCCTCTGAAACAGTGTCGAGATCATCGGACACCCTGATCAACTTTTAATTATCCTGATCAACCACTGAAACCCATAATAATAACATTCATACATACTTGTGTAGAATCCATTCAAGGTGTCTTGATTCAGTTTAGGTTAAGGGCTTCTAATAGACAACCTCCATGAAACTGATAAATTCTAAATTAAACTGCATCATATTCATCATATCAGAGGTGAATGCCTCTTAGTAGAAATGTCACTAAAAGTCAGTTGTACTTCTGCATCAAACTGCTCCCATAGATGAGCAGTAGGTGTGGCTCCTGTCTAGCCCGCAGAGACTGCCGCTATAGCTTACTGCACCTCTCCAAAACTGTAACGCAAGACAGCAACATCTGTGACTGATCGCTTGTTGTCTCTCTTCAACTGGCTTGGACAGAGGAGGACTACAAATATGCTCTGATGACACACACCCAAATTATGTGCAAGATGTCACTAGATTCACAGTGAGAAATATCCCAAAACATCGCTTTGGTTTTATCTGGCCTTAATGCCACAGTAGGTCTAGTTTAGGCCAATACTGGCCAAAGCCTAAATGTAGGTGCATGGATCAAAAAATAAACACTGACTTGCATTTCAGTGAGAGCTTAAAGAGGTTTCCTTTGGGTCTTAGTAAGTTTTGCTGCACGCTGACAGTCCCTGCAATCCCCTGGGAAGATCCATGGAGCCGGACACCAGGAAGACAACATCCCTGTCTGTCTGGGCCTTGATGGGACAGCGGACCACCCAGCAGGATCCTACTGAGATGACTGGCTTCGACAAGATTACCAACCAGGATGCTGAATAGTCACAGGAAGTTATTAGTTGAAGCATATGGGAAACATTGTATTTCATTTAGTCCACAATCCCCTCATTGTCTGGGTTAGGAGACATGGAGCTTGATGCCTCTGTGCCTACTCAAAGGGAAATGTGTAAAGCCATGTGAGCTAAACCCAACATGGGGCTGTTAATGGATTAGAGTTACATTGACATATCAGGCCATTGTGTGTTATATCCTGTGTTATATGAAAACTTCAGGAATCACCTCCAATATGGTGCAGCTTGTTTGAGATCATAAATATTGTAGACTGAGACAAGATGTTCGACACCATTTTCACCTCTGTATGTCCACTGGTTCAGTTCCTATGGTTAGCATTTTGTGTTAGCTTAGCATAGAGACTTGAAGTCTACAGGAGTCATTAGCCGAGCACCATCAAAGTGAAAAAAATAAACCTTACAGCAACTCTGAAGCTGTCTTATTTACACAATGTATTATGTATTTGAAATACACATCTTGGAATAAAAAAAGAGAGTAGATGATTGGAACTATAACCACTGAACACATGTTCATCAGTTATAGTTCCATCTAACATTTAACTTCTCCTAAAGCGACTCTCCTTTTAAAAAAAATAATTACAAGATGTGTATTTCATTACAGTGTAACACACGATACATTGTGTAAATAAGACAGCTTTGGAGATGCTGTAAAGTTTTAATTATTTTCCATTTTGACAGAGCTAGGCTAATGACTCCTGTAGACTTCAAGTCTTTATGCTAAGCTAACACAAAATGCTACCCTTAGGAACCGAACCAGTGGACGTACAGAGGTGAAAATGGTATTGAACATCTTGTCTCAGTCTAGGTAAGTCGGGAAAATGGTATTTTGCCCAAAACATTCAAGTATTCCTTTAAAAACCCATATCAGTGGAACCCTAAAATGGATAGTACACGTTTCCCCTTTTCTTTTGCTTCACTCATTTGTTTCTCCTTCTAAGCCTTAGTACTTAAGGGTTTTTACAGCAGTTCTCAGAGGGGAATCAGGCTGCAATGCTTTTTTGTATTGTTATTACTAACTTGTACTTGCCTGCATTCAAGGAACTCTTATATAACCGATGACATAAAGTCAATACGCCTCAAAATAAAATTGTTTTGAATATCATCAGCGCCAGTATGCCTATACGTCTGTGTGCAGTGAATTGTGTCTTACACTGTTCTTCTTCTGTACACGCTATGAAAATTTATTTGCTCTTAAGAGATAATAAGGTATCTGTCTATCTATGCAACATACTGTACATAGAATATAGAACAGAAAAAGATTTTTTCCTTTCCTATATCCTAAAAACAAATTCGTCTGCAATGAAAAACTCATCCACTGAACATCATCTGTTTCTCACACTGCAAACATGAGCGCACACATGCTTTTAGAGCCGCATTCCATGGTGAAACTCTACCACCTTTAGAGGCCATCAGCGCCAGATTAACACAGGACTACCAGCAGAGCGGTCAAAGGTGGCGCATAATCCTACACAAAGTTGTGATTTCTGCTCTGACAAATCAAAGCCTAAAGGTCAGAGGACACAGAATCCTATTTTCCTGGTGGCAGATTGTGTGTCGCAGTATAACAGGCATTGCCAGTGTTCAGCATGAGAACCTGTGCCTTGAGACATAACACTTAAGTGATCATAAATAAGCCTTTGACTGTGATTATATATCTCTACAGCAGTATAACTTATCTCTCTGACGCATATGATCTATCACAAGAAAATTCAATAGAGTGCAATAATTCAACAAAGATGCAGAACATTTTGAAGTATCTCAAGTCTACGAAGAATTCTAAATAAGTATTCTTTAATGTGATTACATAATTCTAAGGCATGTGCTCTCTCACTGTAATAACCGGAATACTACCAGGCCCTCTGGTGCTGCTCCTTTCTTGGTCTAATCACATTAGCCATTTTACTATAATGCATTACACATCGTCCATAACTTGTGAACAACTGAGCAATTTATAGCCACATTTTCTGTTCTCAAACTTGTTATTTGACCCCTGGTTTATGACAAGCCGTTTAAACAATTACACCTTAAAATGTACTGGTCAGTTGTCTTTATTTTTCAGAGACTAGTCAGCATTCTTAGAGTAACTAGCTACTAACATAAGTTTACTAGAAACTAAAAATATAAAAGCTCTTTTTAAATAAGCGCTCGTCATTAATGTTACTGTTATCATTCAATTTTCTGTCTTTCTAGTAATTACTTAATGTATTGTTACTGGTCATTATTTTTATATGCAAGAATTACTCTGTTTTCACTAGTTTTTACTACTCACTTGTAACTATTTTTTATTAAAAATTAGTATCTAATCCTATTCTACTGGTTAATGTATTTTAGTCATTAGTATCCATTTAATAAAGCCTTATTCTTAATGAATAGTTGCAAGTAATGTTTTTAATAGTCTAGTTTTATTCTACATTGAGATATCAACTGTCTTGGTTTTACTAGAACTATTTTTATAGTAAATTTGACTAATAAAAAAAATGTTGACAGTGCAACTGTATTAATTACTGGGGAAAAAATAGGCAATAGAGAAGAAAAGATATCTGTGAGGATAATATAACAAATTTGGTTTTGCCTGAGTGCCAATATATCTGAATGACACTATAAGGACTTTAAATGTTCGCTTCATTTACAGTGCATTCCATCACTCAGTAACGCTGGCAGGTCTGGGACTCTATTTGGATATCTGTAGTCGAATTTTATGGTTGAATGTTATTTAACATAGAGTGCAAATGTGAACAACATGATGGCGATTGCATTGAAGATTTTATACTTATGATTTGATCTGCATGCTGTTGAATAGGTCTGCCAAGTGAGTTTTAACTAAACAAATGTGTTTATTTCTGCATCCAGAATAATAAATAACACAAAGAGAACATTCTTGTTCAATCACGAAGGGTCTTTTGGGTGACATCTAGGTAGCCATTTGGTTATTTCACCTGGAACCATGCATTTGCAACTCAAACTTTTTTTTTACATTTTTTTTTACATTTGAAATCTGATCAACCAGAGGAAGTCAGGATCCCATTTGAGAATAAAATACTGAATAAGGCGATAAGGCGATAAAGCTGGCCATTGCATACCAGCTAATCAGCAAGGCAGAATGTTTTACTGGCAGACAGATTCCAGAAACGCACACATATACTTAAGCCTGTGTGTTTAGTGTGGGTGTTAACGCTGAAGGGACAGGAAGAAAGCTCATTAAGTTTCCCTGGCCCCCGGAAACCCAGTGGGATTTTGTGGCATCAGCAGAAAGCACAGGGAGGCTCTCGGGGGAGGCAGACGCACTTGCTTGTTATTCTTCAATTAAGACTAAAAGCTCTGCAAACTGAAGCAGCGTGTTGCTGTGTATTGAGGGACCCCGTATCCTCCTCGTCCTCCAGATAAGGTTACATCGTGGCAGAGGAGGATCTCACATCAACACCCCAATCTCTCTTCCCTCCTCTTCTTTTCCTCACTCTCTCCGTTCGCCACACAGCTCGTACATGGCGTGATGGATTTCACAGCCGCTGTCTTGATCTGCTTGTGCACATGTTATCATTGTGACTCCCCTGGATGTTGGATCCAGACTAAATATTTTTGCAGAAAGCATGTGAGAGGTCTTATGGGCCTCAGCCTGACCCTGGCGAGGAGGGCCATGAGGTGGGATAAAGGGTGCTGAAGAGGCAGTGAATTGACCTTCACGCTTATATAGTTTGGGTGGTGACATTCGGGTAAAGGTAGATCGGTCTGCTGACTGATGTCAGCCTGATCTATCACTACTTGTACAGTAACATATCGCAGTTTCCATAAACATAACTTGCATACTATATCAAACATGTATCATTGACAGTCTCAGGGTACAGTAGACTGTATCAACAGCATGTTAGCGCAGTATCAGACAGCTTAAAGACGCAACAAAGCAAGCAGCAGACTTCTAACTATTTGACAGATAAAGGTGGTGGAGAAGCGACCTTGATAAAGTTCATGCCTGAGACTCACAGAGGGAAAAGGATAGCATGTTCCCTCACATGTGGGTCAAGGTGTGGCAGCCTGCGTATGCCATGCAATATAGCCACTTTTTCATAAGCTAAACTAAATGTTCATTGATTAACTAAAAGTGACATTTACCAGAGGTACATGCAATGAGTCACATGTCGGTTGATAAGCTTCATTACTCTTACAGACAGAAGAGAGAGAGGTTGAATTGAGCGCTGTGTGTGCAAGGGCGTAGGTTTTATTTCAGCTTTTGGCCCGGACACACTGATTCAAACCCCCGGGCGGAAAACCACACTGACATATATGGGCAGCTAAATGCAGCTCAGTTTTCCCTCACTTCATGAGCGAGACTGAAAACAAATGATATAAATGTATATGAGATGCTGGCGTGAGGCACTGAAATACAGTAAGACAGTGGTTAAACTGAATCCTCATCTGAACCCTGAATGACATATATGTGCAATCCGCGATGACCGGCACAGTCTGAATTGCCTTTGGAAGCATTAAAAGGAGGCTCCTACAACTGAGAGACAGGTTCTATTTAAAGGAATACTCCAATGTTTTTGGGCAAAATACCCTTTTTCCGACTTAACCATTTTCACCTCTGTACATTCACTGGTTTGTTTTATAGTTCCTACCATCTAAATTCTCCTAAAATGACTTTTTTTAAAATTCCAAGACGTGTATTTCAAATACACGATATATTCTGTAAATAAGACAGCGTCAGAGTTGCTGTTATTTTTTCACTTTGATGGAGCTAGGCTAATGACTCCCTAAGCTAACACGAAATGCTACCCATGGGATCTGAACCAGTGCACGTTCAGAGGTGAAAATGGTATTGAACATCTTGTCTCAGTCTGGGTAATCCAGAAAAAAGGTATTTTGCCCAAAACATCGGAGTATTCCTTTAAAATGTTCTGTGATTCAGCAAAACACAACTGCACCTCCAAAAGTGAAAAGCAAGTAAAAGCAGTGTATGTGTTTGAAGTAGAAATAACCAAGGGGGACAATTTGCACTTTACTTACTGTTGAAGAGGAACTGCCTACCTGTCACCAAAATTTACAACTATATGTGTATCTACTGGACCTTGCACACATGTTCACTAACTTTGGTCATTTTCTTGACATACATATGGCATTGTATGAAGGTAACTGGAAACTTTTCATTGCACCACAAAGTGACTCTTGACTCCACAGTGTCCTCTACAGGTTAGATAAAAACAGCCCATCAGCAGACAAGGGGTGAATCAAATTATCTGTCAAGTCAGATCGCTGAAATAAATCAGCATCCCAGTGGTACTTAGAAGACATGCTGTATGCACGTCAAAATCACGATAACTCTTCAATACCTGTATGACAGTGAGGGGACACAGACCCAGAGTAGGGCTATTCAGTTATACCATCATGTGATGTCAAATGCACTCGTCGCAGATGACATAATTCGGTCATATCCTCTTTTTACTGCAGGCGCTCTTTATGGAAAATGAATGTGGTGTGAGTGGTGAATGCGACGCATGCATGTGGAATATTTCTAATGCCTCGCCCTTTACTCATCAAACATTAGCCATGGAAAGCTTTTCTCTGTGGTACAATAGTCATTTGACCTGTCTGTAATTTTTTGAGTTGGTGTACTTTTCCGTAGACTGATCTCAAGGGATACGACACGCCACGTTGGTGTTGTGTCAGCATCATCTGTCACCTCGGCTGTCTTCCTTAGTATTTCAACTGGAAAAAACAAATCATTGTGTCCTTAGCGCTTATCCTGTCTTTTCCCAGCACTTAATCGATAAATCACACAGGAGTACTGTAAGAGGACTAAGGTTGAATGCTCAAACCTTTCCATTCCACTTTTGGCTACTTGTAATTTAATGATTTAAAATTTGAATCTTGTTCTGCTGTTCAGCCCTCTTTAAGTAACTCATCTAAATGCCCAATATGTAAAATGTCATGTAAATGTTTCACCAAGACTTGTAACCGGATCTGGAAACAATCCTCCAACTCTGGTTATATCAGTCTTACAATTCCTTTAAAAGCCCAATCAAGACAATGCGGTGCTTGGCCCCTGACTCTGTCAGTGCTGTGAATCTCATCTCATGTGAGAGAGAAGGGAGAAAAGACAACTGTGGGGAGAAAGAGAGGCTGGAGAGGGCAGAAACCATGGAAACTATGTGGAGTGGGGCTGCAGTGAAGCAGTGTTTGAGAGAGAGCAATGACCCATCTCTGCGATGGGACGGTGGCGCTGCGCTGAATGGGAACAAGTGAGACTCTGCTGGGGGACAAGAAAGGGGTGGAGGCACTGCTTCTGGGACAAGGCTTTGGAAAGACTTTGATACCGCCTGTCGAATTCGTCTGATTCCTCGTTTTATTTCCTCCTAAAACAGCAAAACAATGAAAAGTTTGTCAAGTTATGTTCTCAAAAGTTTGAGTTACAAATTTGAAACTTGATGCTAAAATGAAACAACTACACACCATGATGAAAGGAGTTTGCTGGCCTTGCTTACTCAAAATCATTGTGAATGTCACTTATAATGTATCGTTTTCACTGTTTCAGTATCACATTCAGTTGATTAGCATGGCAAATTCAGTTCTAAGGAAGAAACAGTTGAACCAAAAAGAAACTTTTTGGTTCAATAAACACTGTAGAGTAGTCAATTCTGCTGTGTTACTCTGTACAAGGACCCAGTTTGACGCATGAAGTGGTCCCACCCATGTGGTTGTTTTTTCTGTTCAGGAAGCTTTAACTGTTTCCTTCACTTAACATGCCTTCCACATATCAAATGATAATTGATAGCATTTCTGAGATGAGGCCGGTTCCATGCATGTGCCTTTATTTTATTTATACAATTATACAAAGCACAACACAGCAAAACACAACTTCCAAAACTACTATTAACAGTTGCATGCCATATCTAGTGGCCAAAAAATAATAGTTTTACACAATACATTCACCTCATAAATATTAATATTATCTTAAAAGGTGGTGACATGACAGCCTATGAGAGGCCATGTAGGACGTACCTTAGACCTCTCTGTTAAGACATGTGAAATAATTTCACATTCACAAATGAAACACTTGCACATACAGACCTGCAGCTAGATATGCGCACTTATACATATTAAAAGCAAGCACTGTATATATGCATTTGTAAATTATGTCAGTGTTTAATATAGTGACACTGTAAACCGTCAGCGTACGGTACTCTACTTGTATTTAATTTCTAGTCCCAGATTTGTATGGAGGCTAAACCAAAGTACATTAAAAAGTATGTGAATTTTCTAGCGCCGTAATTACCGCCAAATTACTACGCGGTAGGACCTGACTTAAGCAAATCGTAATTTGTCCA
Source organism: Neoniphon sammara (assembly GCA_900302535.1). NCBI lineage: Eukaryota > Metazoa > Chordata > Actinopteri > Holocentriformes > Holocentridae > Neoniphon > Neoniphon sammara. The sequence goes on along the minus strand of OMKZ01003095.1, from coordinate 23,909 downwards.
GCTAGTAAACTCTGCATACAAGTGATCCAGCACTTTTATAGGTAGAATTTTTATAATTTGTTGACATTTCTCCCTGCCGTCCTCCGCTATGTATTTTAGGGGAAGGTCGTGGGAGTAACAGGACAACCAGTTATGAAAGATAAAAGTAAGTGCTGCTCAGCGGGTCGCCTTCATGCCGAAATCTTACGTTACAAGAAAGGTCTTCTGTCATTATGCTATATGTGCTGTATTTGCCTATAAACAGCATGGCTAGAAATTTGAATACGTTTACCGTGACGTTTTATTAATACAAAAGTAGCTATAATACACTTGTTACAACAGAAAACACAGCCTCTGCTATACTCAGTCCACCATTACATTGAACAAGCAAACGTAAACTGTCATTATAATATCACGACATTTATGTCACTGGAGATAAATTTCTTCGAACCATCCATTACAAGAAGTAGGCAACATCAGCAAACTTACAAGCTGTCATTTTTTTTTCTTACAAGCTGTCATGTTTGGTAGTTGTCACTTCCTCAAACAAAACGAGGGGGAGGTTCTAATACGCGTGATGCTGCTTTCAAGGAAAAGACGAAAGAATAAAAAGTCTCGGGCTCGCGCTTCCTATTAAAACAGTTATTAACTATGTCCATTCAAACACTACATAGACTACTACATCAGAATTACGCTTATAACAACTGGACATGGCTGAAATATCTGTAATAGAAAATACCGCTCTCTTCTGTGTTCATGAGACTAGAGACTATGAGACTAGAAACTGTCATTCAGCTTTAGAAATACTGTTAACCTCAGCTTTCAGATAGTAAATACTATCAGAAAATACCATTCACCTCAGCTTTAAACCACTAAACATTGTTATAATGTCAACAACAAAGAGTGGGACAGGATATAAGTCTACCCATTTCTTAACAATGAAATGAACAATTGCTATTTCATAAGTCATTCTGCACACCTGCATTGGCACAACACAAATAGGCTATTTGCTGCATAATTGTTCGTGGTTGATGTTGCGGTGGCTTACTATAAAACGTGTAGTCAAATCACTCATTCACCAAGCGTATGTACATTTAAAAACAGATGCGCATGAGCAGCCAATCTTTAATCATGGCATGTCAATGGTTTCAAACAACTCTAAGCGTGTGAACGTTTCCATGTGGCTGCCAAGTACCAAATTGCTAACTCCTATGGCACTTGAATGCAGCATCAATTTTGTCCTGCCGGAGTGGCGCCTGCGCTCTTGTGACGAGTGAGTGCAAACCACCTGGGAGGGCTTCTAACTCCTTAAAAGAGACCAGGGTGATTTAATGATAACTACAGCCTAACTAGGGCTTAAATGTGTACAAATAAGTTAACAAGCTACATGTTTAAATTTCTATTAACTCCTGCGTCCCCTAGTTTTAGTCCTGGATTGTGCCAAATTGGTTCATGGGGTCATGATTACGCTTTTCAGAGAATCTTTGATCCACATTCAGTTTCTTTCTGAATTGCCGGGGCCTTTTTTTTTTTAACCAATTCACCAAATTTACTGAATTTAAAACCTGATTACTTAGCAAAGAAGGGGGGGGGTTAACTTAATTTCTCTACTTTGTTCCTCATTTGCAGTGCAACTTGTACTTTTTTCTTTGGGCTAAAATTTCGATCCTCGGGAGAAGCAATCTGCCCTGCACCTTGCTTTAGCTTGTGTGCTTACAATCTTTTAAAGATGACCTGAGTGTGATTTTTATGGAAAACTCTAGCGGTCTAGATGTCAAAGTGGGGCTTCTAAATACTGAAACGCCCTTATTCCCCATATTAATATCTATGTATTAAGGTCAGTAAGGAAATTGAAGGACATAAACTCTATAATTCATTGCTGTAGGTCTACATCGTCTTCACCCAGGACAGAAGTGCGACAGTATTAATGCAATGCTACAAAATAGACTATTCGCGCACATAAACATATAAACACTGGATATATGTACATAATGATGCAACAGTTGTAGATTTGATGAAACCCGAATGATGCCTGTGGGGAAACTGGGTTATTGCAGCTGCAGATAGAATTACACAGCAAATACAATATGAATAGGAGCGAATGGAGTCTTAAACATAATTCTAAATGTCACCAACATACTGTGTAAAGTGGAAATGCATGAATGGAAATTATATGAAAAAAAAAATCGGTTAGTTCATTATGCGTTGCAGTAGAACGTACCAGGACAGATAAATAAGTTGAATATGAAACTATAATAAAGGATTGAATACGGAAATGTATGAATAATATACAAATGAGAGAATCTGGGAATATGAAGGGAAAATAAGTGCATTACAGCATGTATGCATCAGAGTCACAGTAAGACTTATAAATAGATTAAACAAGTTTAAATTAGATGAAACTCTACTGATCCTCATGGTAATTGTTTACAGGCGCAATAGGACACAGCAAATTCAAAATGAAGAGGAAAGTAAATTTGGAAGGATTAATCATACCAATTCAATACTAGGGCGCGTTAAATAGGGCTTGTCAATGAAAAACACAAGTCGGAGTGTTTTCAGATTTGTGTGGGTGAGCGACAAAGTTTGAGACGAAGTCCCTGAACTGACTGCCGTGCGGAGTCTCCAGAGCGCCCTGCTATTATAATCTGTGGTTCCTCCCCTCCACCCCCCTCCCTCCGCTCCAGCCAATAGGGCGGCCAGCCGCCTCGCTCTGGCCGTCTGATGCCCACCTTAATAACGCATGGACTACAAAATCCAGCAAGAAGAGAGAGAGAGAGAAGCGAGAGAAGGTAGTACCGCTGCTGTGTCGGGGACAAATCTGCTGATTTCTGCCGCCTGGATGCTCCCCACAGCCCGGTAAAATAAACAGAAGACCGCAAAGGGCACAATAAAGGAAAGGAGACACAATAAGAGAAAGAAAAAAAAGAGAGATAGGAGGGAGGTTTGAAGAAGACCGCAAAAGGATCACTTTATAGGCTGCCGACAAACAGTGCCTCTATCACCCCCTCCCCTCCCTTACACACACACACCACATATTATGGGATCAATGAGCTTGTACCGCCGCGTAAAGAGAGAAACCAGTGCGCAAAGTTGGTGAGACGATCTGTCCGTTTTCCACCTCCCCTGTAAACGTTATTATCCTATTTATTTTTTTTGGAGGATTGGTCTCTTCATTGGGTTCCTGTTCCAACGTGGATTGTAGAATAGATCATTTTCTCTTTGTCTTTGGATGAGCGAGGCTTGTTGGATGGTAAGGTTTCCTCTGGAGCGCTCCTTGGAGACAGTTTCATCAAATTGATTGGAAGGATTCCCCCATCCCTCTCCTGTGTGTGGACGATATGGATTTGCCTTTGCTATAGCCAAGATTTACCAAGATTACCAATTTTTTTTTCGTGTGTGTGTTTTGTCTGTATTAATTTATTGTGAGCCCCCAAAACCACCGCTGAGATTTTAAGACGCCGGTATACTCACCTTGCGGAATTACAACCATGAACTTTGTTGTCAGTTTGCTACAAATCTTTTTGGCAGCGGTTCTTCATCTCTCCACTGTACAGGTGAGTGCTTTGTTTGAAATGTCCAGTTCTGTGAATAATGACAAAAATTGGAAAGGAGCTGTTCATGTTGCAGCGAGGAGCGCGTCTCTCAGCGTCGCATGTGCCTGGATTAGTTCTCAGTACAAATACTACCTAGACAGTCTCGTTTAATCTCATTTATTTATTCAAGCAATATGACATGTATATAACAATATTAAAACATTCTTGAAAGAAAACGCAGGCCGGTTGTTGCAATGGGCCCGCCTAAATAGCCGATCTAGTGACAGTTACTGAGACAGAATACAGTAGGATTTATGCATTTATTTTTATTCTTTGCCCAATTTCACATGACATGTTAGTTATACTGTGGCAAAATCTCTCAGTAATTATGTTTCGCTTCTTTGATAAAACCTTAAAGTCCTAAGCCGCAACGTGCAGTTTTTTGTTGTCAGGCCAACACGCATTTAGAAATCTGGGAGTTTAACGTTTTCCCGATTATCGGCACATACTACGTCACAAATTATGTCTTAAGACCTTTTCTGATTCGTTAAGACGTTCACCTGATTTCGGTTGGCTATACATGTCACCCACCAAACCGCGCTTCATTTTCAGCATGTCAACGTTTAGAATTGGTTCGCCTGCGATAGTCCTCTTCCACCAAAATGCACTCTGGTAGCTGGCGCGTAGCAGTGAGAACCAATTTTAAAGATATAATTTTAATGAAATAAAGTGCTGCTTGGTGAAATATATGTATGCCGAAGCGAATAGTAACTCCTAAAAATCCAGAAAAGGTCTTGGGACCATATATGTGACATATTTACCTTTGCCAATAAGCGTGGCCACGTTTAACTGCCTGACTTTTGAATGGTGTTCGGCGTGCCGCTCTCACCAGGCACGCGAACAAAGCTGAAAAGTGCAGTTTGAACTATCTACAGCAGTCCTCTCAGCTATTCATTCCCCGCGCGCAGTCCCAATCTTTTTTCTTTTTTTTTTTTTTTCCACGAGGATCCGGTGCGGAAACTGAGACCCGGTTTCTCCTGTCCTGCTGCCCTGCAGGATGCCCACCTCGTTCCCACACCACCCTGCGCTTTCTCACGCAATATCTGAGTCGGTTACAGCAGCCAGATAAGGTGACTGGAGCTGTACAGGGAACGATGACGCTTCTGCCTGTGCCAAATGGCCCACAATGACAACAAATACGACTTCCGGTTACAACTTTCAACATAAAACCTATTAACGGCTGGAATTATGTCCAAGAAAGATAAAGAGACTGAATGGAAAGATAAAGTTAGCATAACACCAATTGTAAGTTCTTCATTGATGGAGTAATTACGTGATGAATGGGAACGCATTTATCAGGGAATGATATAGCTTAGGTTTGGCATGGTTGGATTTTGAAAGGTTCATTTTGTATAGCATTTGAAAAGTGGCATTGGACTTTCTGAAATGTTTGTTTTTGTGCATTTTTTTGTACTCGTGTTAGCAAAAACAATAACCAGCCATAGCTGACGCCAAGACACAACAGCTTGCTCAGGACTAATCAGAAACACTTTACACTTTCCATTCGCTGTTTTCTGACTTAGCTCCGTTCTGTGAAGCCCTTCTATTTACTTCATCCCAGCAGATGGAAACACATAGAATTCACGTTATTTTCTGTGACATTCCAAATATTCCGTCAAAATTCGCCTGACAGGTAACAGCTATTGGCGCACATGTTGCAGCTCAGTTTGAATACAAACAGTGCTTTTATTTAGAAGGCAAAGTCACCTTACTACTTTGCATTCTTCTCCCTATTTTTAACAGCTTGACACAGTTGATGCTTCTGACTGTGCACTTGTTCACAGGCAGGGATGCAGTGGAGGAAAAACCCACCCAAAACCAGCTGACCCAGCCTTTTTTCCTTTTATAAAGTCAACTAAATAGACATATCTAAATTTGATAGAAATTGTATGACCTAGTTTTATCTTACCCACCACAGCAAGAAGAATCAAACTGATGCGATTTGTATGATGAACGAGGTGAAAAAGCTCAAACTCATGCTTTTCTGAAAACATATTTGTTTTTTGTCTACATTAGTGGTAAAGTTGCCTTATCATAACCCTTTGTATATAACATAACACTGCTTACAACAGGTGGGGAAATGCACTGTTGGCTTGCTGTGGATGAGCAGCATATGTGGAAAAAAAAAGAAGAGAAATACATAAAGAAATAAACAAATAAAAGTTAACCTAGTATGTTGTCACATTGATTTGTACAATGGGAATTTACCCACTCAAAGAATTTAAACAGTGTTATTATGACATGTTTATAGAGGCAATTAGCACCATATTGCATGCTGATGAGAAATGTTTAACGCCTGTTCTTATGTGCCTCTCTTACAGACTGCCAGCATTAACAAGGGAGGGGATAAGAATAAAAATGAAGGTAAGTGCTTGATCTACTGTAAAACCATCTAATTAAAACATTTCAACTTCTTTTCCTCTCTCCATAACTGTGCCCGCTTAGATGACTATAGAGCCACCTAGTGGCCATGCACTGAACACTTAATCCTCCCCTGTATTGGCTTGCTTTTCGAAAGTTGTGATTTATTCTTCAGTGTTTGTAGCTGATATTTCTTACTCAGTGAAGAGAGTGACAGCACTGTTGTTCCCCAGTGAGCCCATATAGGAATCAAACTGCGCAGCGATGAAAGGTCGCACTTGGGACTTTGGAGTCGCCATAAAAAAAGTCCAAGTTTCAAAACATGAGTTTCTGCGAGGAGGGGCACATGCGGTCAAGGCCTCCAAAGTGATCACGTTTTTTTGTATTTTTGTCTCTGTTTTCCTCTCTGTCTGTGGTGCAGTTACACAGTGAAGACATGACCACACAGACAGCCTCGCTTCAATGCCGTACACACGGCCACACTTGTTTGTTTGACAGTTTGTTAAACCCAAAGTTGGGCGTGTTGGTTTGTACTGGATGGAGGGAAACAAATATAACTTCCTATAGTGCATCATTGGGCGAGCATAGGCCTTTTCTATGGTGACATATTAAGAAAGCCCGTGTGGTTGTTGATTACTGTATGTACAAGGGCAGTGTCTCCCTTCCTTTGCTCTGCCACCTGCATGCTGTTGACCTTCACACATCAACACTATCAGAAACAACACAGCAACAGGCACATGATGCATTTTACACACACAGACACATACACAGACACACTACACTTTACCAGTCAAAAGTTGTCCTATATGTTGACAGTACAAAATATGAGGACCACATGGTCTTTTGAACTTATATAATCCAGTTTGAAAGCTCTGATCTATGACTGATTTCACATATTACTCCAGGTTAGCTGGAGATGAATGGGCAAAAGCAGGCTAAAAAAAGATTTGAGGCCATTGAGACATGGATTGCGCAAAATAAGCTTCAGGTGATCCTAATATTATGTACACTCTTAATATAGCAGGTCGACTTGTCCTCGTATTCAAGTACATAGCAAACATATATTGGATTAAAACAGAGAGAGGATCTTTGTATCCCTGGTTATGAGGCAGAAATACAGTTGAGCATGTTGACTTGTGGCTGCTGTCTGCTGACAGTCTCAGGCACCAAGCCTCCACTCATGCCACCCAAGCTGCCAGTCAGCCGACCAGCCCTCTGGACAGGACGTCTCCTTATAGAGCAGGTGCTCGCCTGTTGACCAGTGCATCTGTTGGCGAGTTCATCCTGGAACAAACACTGGAAACGCTGGGGAACAGGGTCACTCTAGGATTGATTTACAGGGCTGATAGTGGCATTTAAATGAAAAACATCCAGTTAGTGTTGTCTGCTTCTGATATGAATGAGGTTCCTCTCTGACCACAGCTAGTCAGTATGTTTTATTATTTTAATATCAGATGTCTGACCAAAGAAATTATTTCAGAGGATTTTAAGAGGATTTTACTCAACAGTCTGTAAATCCTGCAGTGAAACCTGCCTCATTCTGCCTTAAGGAACTGCTATCCCACTTACAGCTATTGCATTAGTATTCTTTCAGTTCAGAGTTTTAGTGGCCTGTGATGGTCTAAATGCTGATTCAAAGGCTTTTCCAATCAGAAAAAAAATAATTCTCATAAAAAAAGATAAAGGTAATGAATGTTGCCAGTGGCCATCAGAAGCTTCATTACAAAATTATCAGACTTCAAAAACCTCCACTGGTCAGTCCCTATCAGCTTAGTCTGTGTGACGCTGGTGTGGTTTAGGCCCAGAGGATGTTGTTGTAGCATTAGTCCAGAGGCAGATCCTTACTCAGGGGTGGGCTTTTTGGGGGTCACATGTCAGAGGTGAACCCTGGCGCCACCATGCCTGAGGTCACGGCTGCCCTGAGAGCCCAGGGGTCAGGAGTTAGCCAGGGGTCGCTGGGAACCCAGTCTGCTGGACGGTGGGATGGATTATTCTGGGCCGCACAGGGGATGGATGGATAGTGGTGGGCATTTTGAAGGGGGAAGAATCCCTTGAGTCAAGATGAGGTGCAACACTCAGTGGAAAAAATGTCCATGCTTCAGTTTGTGAACTTGGAATATTGTAAGCATCTCTTCAAAATGAAGACATCCACATATACATACTCTTTTATGTTACTTTGTGCTGTCTACTGTTATTTTTCTCCAACTGGCATGTCAGATCTTTGATATTCATTATCTCAGAAAAGGACTCCACCCAGATAGAAACATGTTCCAAGCTCACAAGTTCATTTGATGAACGCTTTAATTTGCTGCACCTTGTCTTCCCTCAGTGTCCTCTCAGTCAAGTCCCTCTTGTTGGTTGAGTTTGATATCCACTAAAAAAATCTTTTCATTAGCTCTTACTGTATTTCTTTTGCTAGCTTTTAAATCTTGCATGATGATTCCGTGGTCACAGAAATATTTCATGGGCACTAAGGCCCTGAACTTTAAACTGTTGTTTTTGGTTTTGATCTAGGAATAGAAGCTGTTTCTACTGTTACATTTATTGGAGGTCACTGTAAATCTCAGTATGTGTTTTGTAACCATTTCTGCCAAATGACTGTCAGGCTGTTTCCATCCCTGTTGCAAAATGTAACATTGGTGGGCTTTGGACTCTAAGCGGGTTTGACATAATTTTGTTTTGCCAGGAAAAATTAGGACTCTCATTAACACAATAAGTGTCTTTGTTGTCGCTGAGCTCGCAGATTTGTGGCATTGTTTGCCTGCTGAGCTCGCTATTGTAGTGGGCAGCTCATAGGAAATGAACGCCTGTAGCTTTTTTATCTTCACAAAGAGGAACAAGTGCTCTCTTTCATTGAACGGAAGCAAGCAATGAAGGGATGGCGGGGGCAGGAGGCTGTAACTGTTGAATGTAAAGAAGTGAAAAAGATAGACCAACTGGGCTGAACGAGCACGTCTATGTCCGTGTTCTAACACTTTTCTTTTGCGGTAATGATTATGATGGCAATAATGATGACGATGGCTGATGATGGTAAGACAGTCACGGTCTCCTTTCTTTCTTCCTTTGTTCCTTTTTCAGTGATTCCCTTCCTCAATGTGTATAACAAGAGCCTGTGTCAGCCGAGGGAGGTGTTGGTGGATATCTTCCATGAGTATCCAGAAGACATCGAACACACCTACGTCCCTTCCTGCGTCGTCCTCAGTCGCTGTGGAGGGTGCTGCAATGATGAAGCGCACGAGTGTGTGCCCACAGAAACTCGGAACGTCACGTTGGAGGTGAGCCTGAGGACCTGGGAACTGAGCACAGTCCAGGAAGGAATCCACCAAGTTTTTGTTCAACTTCTTTTGTTCAATAAGAACACAGAGACAACAATCATACATTGTCCCTGGTAAATCAGTGGGTCCTGTGCTCCCTTCTTCATTGTTTTGGCATACAGTATGTTAAGTGATAGGAAGATAGTATGATAGTACTTCAGTATACACTATCTTGAGTACTGGTATGCTAGCATTAAGTGAGATTTGTTGTGGCTCTAAAGCTATACAAATACAATTTCTTCTTCTTCTACTTCTTCTTCTTCTTCTTGTGCTTCTTCTTATTACTAAAGTGCTAGCTTGAAGCTTACTATCACTCAACACAGAGTCTGCTAAAGTGTTAGCATAGAGTCATGAGCATATGATCTATCGGGGACACGGATTATTTTGGTGTATCTGTTGTCACCAAATAAGTTGACTGACCAGGCAACCAGCAAAAAAAAACTTGGTGTATTACTTTAATGTAAGCATGTACAAGTGATACAGCAAAGATCAATCAGACTTTTCTCTTTCTCTGCATTGAGAGTACAAAATATTAGGACTACCTCCACTATTCATGAAATAAAATTGAGAATACAGTTTGAAAGCTCTGATCTGGTTCTGATATCACCTGTTAAATCCACTTCAGCCACAACGGAACATATGGACACGAACGGGTGTAAGAAGTATTTTTTTATTCTTGACAGGGCTTGGAGATGGACTGTGCAAGAAGGGCTTTAGCTGAACTTTCGGAAGTTGGTCCTTGTATTCTGTACACTCATGCAAACATGCAGCTCGTCTGTCTAGAAGGGTAGCAAAGCAAGTGAAGCAACAGGGCTTGGCATGTCAGCTATGTTGTTTACCCTGGAACGCTCTGTTTACGTGCGTGTCTTCATGGTCAAAGCCTTTCTTGGCCTCTGTCAAGACTTACTGTTGCGTATGGATCTTGGCCGGAGAAATATGGGAGTGTAATACAGACAGTTCGTGTCTTTGAGCCATTTGGTCAGAGAGTGGTTAAAGCCGCGGTCACAAACTCTGATTGCACATTTCCTGTAGAGAATGGGTAATGTTAGTTGAGGTGAGGAAGTGATTGACCTTGGTTTTGGTAAGCCTTGTTGTCTTCTATGTCTGAACCATGCCCTTTATGTCCTCTGCTTCCCCTCAAGGTAATGCGGTTCAGACCAATGGTATCGCAACATAATATTCAGCTAAGTTTCACAGAGCATCGAAAGTGTATATGCAGGTAAGAAACTCAAAACCCCACAAACTGCAATGCATAGTCACTGTGCTTCAGCAAAAGCAAAAATCTAAATGATCTTGCTCTTTTCATTTCAGACCAAAGCCAGAGGTTAAAGCAAAGAAAGAGTAAGTACATGCTCTGCGTTTTCCCTATTGGTAATTTACTTTAAGGGATATGAGGGGATGGGCGTGTCTCTGTTCACTGCAGTTCTGTGTAGAAATTCAAACATGACAGCACCATCATATCTACCACAGATTAGGCTACGAATACACTGAATGACCAATTTCTCAACCAGTCATACTTACATTTACTCAGACACAATCACAATCCTCCTGAACCAATCTGTTTCCCGCAACCAACCTTTCTTTGAGTGATTCATTGTGCTTTACACTGACGAGAAGCAGCCAGCTGGAACCAGCAGCCTTCAGGGACACTAATGCAAATGCATAGAATACATTATCACAAGTTAAATCCTGGCAGCATCACTTTCCTCCATGTTGACAAGCTCACAGCTTCCCTGAAAAGTAAGGGTTCCTCCCATTTGTGGTAGTTTCGCTGCTGTGTTCACGTTACATGGGAATAACCATTAAAACAATGTGACGACGTCAAAGCACCAAACTTAGAGTAGCTCACGCCTTTGTCCGAAGCCCTCAAGACACCATAATTGACATTTTCCATAGACCTAGGTTGCTGCTGAGTCCTGATTAGCTTTTTCACACCTCACTCCCATGAACTTTGTAATGGTACATTTAGGTAGTAGTTCATCTTCTGTGTCCTTCTTTGAAATTTTATGAGTTGGGATCACCAAATGACTTGTGTTGTTATGTCATTCCCCACACTTGACCTTAGATATTTGTAGGTGAGGTCAGAATCTAGGTAATCAGAGAAAGCATCACCCAACCTCAACTTCCAATGTACCACCTGAAAGCTGAGGTGAACAGTATATAAAGCTTGTTTCGGTAGTTTTTATGACATTTGCGGCATGTGTATCAGCACCTCCGTTAACAGTGCAGATATGTGTTAGTGATGCAGGACACAGCAGGGAGCACTTTTAAGGTCTTGTTTCCTTTAGGCCTTGGAGGAAGGGACCAGGGGCCCTATCTTCCACCTATCTTTACTGGCTCTCACACTTTGAGCACTCTCTTTTTATGGCAGAGGGTTTAGTGCTTTACGGTGCGGCTGTAATAGCGTGGCAGATTGAGGTGTAGCTGGCCAGCTTCAGACCACCCGCTGCTGTCTGCACTCTGACTCCAGTTGTACAAGCCTGACCCTCGGCCCTCGGCTACGTCCACAGTCTAATCATAGCAACAGGTGTCATGCAGTTAACCTATTTTTATTTTTAGTGGTGTAAATAGAGGAGGAGCTTGGAGAGGAACCGAGATGTTGTCGTTGGACACAGGCTGTAAGAGAACTCACTCACTGTCAGAGTTGACATAGGGGCTGTGTGTGTGTTTGATGTATGTATGCATCTGCCAGTATGTGTGTGTGTGTGTGTGTCTTTAGCCACCTCAGGGGCAGGTCAGAGAAACGCCCCTTATTTAATTGGATAAGAGGGGTGTGTGTGTCCCTGACTTTACCTCACTGGGTTAAAACCCCCTAGATGAGTGGAGGAGAGATGGGATCATGTTAGCTAAGCTCAGGCTCAATCAAATGCATTTGCCTTGTCCGGCCTCGTTCCATGTCTGCCTGTCACTGTGCACGTAGGCAGCTACTTTACCCTATGGCCAGGCGGAGTGGAGCTGCTATAAAGAGGATGTGCTCATGCATTCATTCCCTCATGCACACACACACACACACACCCACGCACACACAGAAAGATACACCCAGCTCAGTCCTATCCTGTGGATCAATACCCAACCGTATTAATGAGGAGACTGGATCAGAAGGCAGATGCCCTGTAGATTGATTACCTCCTGTTTGGCTTTATCTGCTATTGACTGAACTCTGCATGAGTGTCCCTGCATCTACTTAGGTGTCTCTCCTCTCTCTCCTGCCCTCTTCTCTGTTTTCCAGGGGCAAGGGCCAAAAGAGAAAGAGAAAGAAACAGAGAGACACCAGCTCAGGTTGAGGCCTATGCCGCTGTGTCTGTGCATCAGCACTGTGTCTCTCTTGATGGGTTGGCTTGATATCAGAGGAGCCTTTTTGGTATCTTGTAAATTATAAAAAAATCTTTTGTTGGACTGAGGCTGAAGTTGCCATGAAATCCCTCAGGTAATATTATCAGTACAAAGCATGGTTGGTTTTAAGGCTGTCTGCTGGCCTGCTGTGGCAGATATGTGGGTGTTGCATCTACGTGCTGTTGGGGCTTTGTTATCTGTTTCCATGTTTCCTTTTGCTTCAGACGATAGAGGGCTTTTCAGCAGGGTTAGTCTTGATAGCAGCTAATATCATCAACGGTTATTGTGCAACGGTTAAGTACACACTTTGGGTGTATTTGAGGGTAGGATAAATGTAGCCTTGAGAGGTACACTGATATGCTTTGTTTTTTGTTTATTTGTTTTTTTTGTTTTGTTTTGTTTTGCTCCTGTTTTTTATACAGCAGGGCTTGACATAGGCTGCTGGGATGGGTGCTGTGCAGTGTGATTTTAGCTGAAGAGAAATCAAGACAAAGCATAGCTCCTTGTTGCACCACAGCAATCTCCCTGTATCCGGTCCGTTTTGTCTCCAGTGTGTGACCTTCCTTCTCATCAGTCGAGCATTGTAACAGATACTGCAACTATAGGCATCAGCTGTGCTGTCTACTTCAACTTTAAACATGGCTAGTAGAACAGGCTTATATCATATTCTATGACCCTGACATTGCATTTGAGCCTCCATTGACCTCCACCAAAACTTCATTTGTTGTAATTTGTAGCTCTTTACAGATAATATAGGAAGCAGCTCTTAAAAATATTACCCTAACATCCCATCCTAGACCAAGCTTGTCTGATACATGTGGGGGAAAACAGATAGGCTTCTCAGACTAAGCTTAATAATAAGCTGCTGAGAAGCAGGTCAGGAATATGGTGCTTTGCTTTACAAGCAGCTTCATGCAAGATTTTAATTTAAACCTGGCTTATACTGATATCTGTCAGCACAGGAGGAAACACTGAATTCTTGAAATTTTTTTGCATGAAAATGGACAAATATAAAGTTACTGGATATTGGCAGCTTTAATACAAAAGCGCCAGTATTGGCCTTCACAAACCCATATCGGTTGAGGCCCAGTTTATGAAACCACACCTGATTTGCAATGTGTGAATAGCAGGGTGAACATTTCTCCATCGAGGGTCATGTGCACATACTTGCACCAGTTCATTTCCCATGTGCTTCTCTTTGACCAAATCCCACATGTGCTTGACATGCAATTTTGAAGAGGGAGGAAGACATAGTGATGTAGTTGAACTTAAGCTTGCATGCATATTCATAGGCACAGGAAAGTCACCTGCTTCATTTACCACTCATTGCCTGTGATCTCCATTGACCATCATCACAAGGCTGCCCTAAATCCTGGCATTGTACACACCTAGCAAGCTACAGCTGTCAGGAGTTGACTTTGTGAAAATGTTGATAGTTTTTTCTTTGGTTTGTGTCAACTAGCAAGCACTTTTATGATGAGGATGTTGACCGAAAAGATAAGCATATTGACACTGCCACCTAGATTCATAATATTGTGCATATTGTGCAGGGAAAAGTGTATATCACCAAAATGACTAGCTACTCATGTTGCTAATAATTCTGGTGCTCATGCCTGTCAAATAATTATGAATGATTGTAGTGCATATTCTATTAGATCCTTTAAAAGGAGGCATACAAACTTTGTGTTGAGAGCCTGGCCATTCAGAATTCCTGCTGTCATTGATGTAATGTTGATGTGCTTGTGTTTCATACGCGTGGGCCAGACATGACCCTCAGTTCGAACAGGAGGCAACATGGCGTTCCCAGAGCAGATCAGATCAGGGAACACTTCAATTATTATTAAAGGGGCTTTAGGGCACAAGGCTGCCAACCCTGGTGGATTAGTCTTACAGCTGAAGCTACTTGTGCTTGCAGTCGATGCTGGAGAGGCTGTTTGCTTGTGCGGCGCTGTTTTCGAGGGCTTCATTTTGTGCTGCAAATTCTGTTATGGATTTTCACAAATTTCTTAGTGCATAAGACAAAAACTATGCACTCTTGCTCAAACAACTGCAAATGCAAATGCAAAAAAAAAATCCTTTTCAAAGCATTCTTATTGAATCTGGACCTGGGTGTTCCTTGTCTTGAATGGGAAGGGATGGGTGGTGATGGGGGGTGGGTGGGGTTTTTAAGGGAAA